>WYDI02014750.1:0-38482 GCA_009867235.2 Psittacus erithacus
TAAGGTATATAAGCTGCACCGACTGGCAATAAAGCGGAACTTGCTTATCACTCATATTGAGTCGTCGCTTGATTCCCTGCGTCGTCAGCCCACCTTAGCTTGCAACAACTTTCCTGTCCAGTCTTTCAGTAATCTTTGTAAAGATTATGGATTTCAAAAACTATTAAAAGAACAAAAAAAACCGTAAAATAACTATTCTGGATTTTGGAAATATCCTGTGCCACAACTTGTACATTTATTAATTAAAAGCTCAGGACCAGCAACAATCTTTCAAGCTGACCTATCATTTTCATCAATATGTCAATACCATTGATGATATTTACACTGTGTGCATTCATTGCACTCTGTGTAACTAATTTCTGGAATATGAAATAATTCATTTCTTGATCAGCACTTTAAATCCTCTGACTACAGCAGCCAAACACTCAACAAACAGACTGCCTCAATGAGGCAATACTGTTATCTTCATTTTCTAGATGAAGAAAAGACAGAGAAAGAATTAAGTTTCCTTTAAATTAGGATGCCCAAAATAGGAACCATTTTTCAAAGTACTTACATTTAGAGCACAGGGAACATTAAAATCACTGATTTAATTTACTTTTAACTGGAAGTCAGTGTTAAATTCCTAAATTGTAAGCCAAAAAGTAGAGGAAAAGAGCATTAATATTTGTTTCACTGTATTCAAACATTATTCCCAAACCTCTGAATTGAATAAAATTCAATCTGAACAGCCTCAGTCAGGAGGTTCTGAAATCTAACCTCTCCTACTCAGTATTTCCGACTACACCATGCACTGACAATTCTGCAGTCTCTGCGACAATCAAAGCATTTTTCTTATGTATAAAAGCACTTGCAAATTCATTGGGTTGTTTCACTCTCAGATACTCTTTCCCAACAACAGCTGAAAATGGCAAGTCTCGTGTTGAAGAGTATATCATCACTCCTTTAAAAGGGAAAAAAGGCTTCTCCAGTTCTAACAATTCTAAACTTGGGGTTTGATTTTGCAGTCTTGGTCTCCTTTGACTGTGTTTTGTGTGAATAGCTTCCCCTGTGCTTAAACAAAAAAGCAAACCTAAAAATTCCCAGTAACTTAATCTTGACATTCTGTCCCTTGACCCTCAGCATCTCCACCAATTATGGGTTTCCAAACTTAGGAAAGTGAAACAGAAGGAGGATGAAGTAAATTGATGCAGTTTGAAATACCACAGTGCAGTAAAACTCTGGCTCAGCTGGCTGAGAACCGAGATAGCAAGGACTCCAAGAAGAGACTTAGCACATGCCAGAAAGTAACTGTGTGCTCAGAAAATCAACTCTCAAAACCAACAGTTTTGGTTCCAGTAAGTAGTTGTTTTTCCCTATGTAGTTCCCTCTTTAACATTTCAAAAAAATCCAAGATTTGATCTTTTAACATATGAATGGCCAGAGGATCGTGAAGATGTCGTAGAGTTTAGCTGCACAGGAATAATAAATGGAGAAGCCTAAAGCTTCTTCCTTACTTCCTATGAGAGGATTGATTCGGAGATCAAGCTTTTAAGTAGACTCACAAAATACGTCTGAACCAGTACGTTCTGTCCAGGAAGGCATTCAGGCACCACAAATTCATGAACTAAAAAGTCTGTCAGTCACCAGTTTAGTACAGTAATTCATTCTTACATGTTGCAATGGCATTATGAGCCACATGCGACTTTGTTTTGAAAGAAAACAAGCAACATTTTTCAAATAGGGCTTAAATTTATACAGTGATTCTGTAATGTCTCAAGCTGCTTCAACTTACTTCAAGATTTTGATTATGGAACCACAGAATTTAAGGACAAGCAACTGAAATAAAAGTTAATATAATAAAACCAGCTAAGTGCTTCTTTCTACCATCAGTCAATTCAATTTTCACAGATAGGAAACAGAAATAATTCAAAGAGTCATTCACCCAGTCATCTTTTCTGGATTTTGACATACTTTGTTTTGTAGTCTTTCAAATGTATCACACTTTAAAGTGTTTAGGGATCATATTCCCTAGCATATAAAGATTCTTTAGTATACATTTTTACAGAGGGGACTGCAGCAGCTTGAACGATGGAAGCTAATAACATCAACACAGCATGCGTATGATTTTATGCACAGAAACTTGGCAAGAGTAAGAGTGTTTTTAGTGGAATGTGGCTATGCTAATACTCCCTCCTGTGAATAGCTCCTTTTCACTGTATAATCAAGATCTCCATGCAGTGATCTGAGATGACTTTTCACAGAGCTGCTTTCAAAAATGAAATTATCTTCATTATTATTAATTTTATGAAAAAAAATTGCCTTGCAGTTTAGTGCTAATTACTGTCCCTGTCATATACTCCAATCATGGGAGGTGTAGAATGCTATGCAACAGAATCTCAAAGACACAGGCTACAACCTTGCAAAGTAATAAAATGACTTCTAATAAGCATAATAGAAACCTTGAGCTAAAATGTCTCTAGTTGCAATTACCTCACAACAGAACACAGTACAGAGCTTATTTCCCCTTTTATTGTGAACTCATATAATACTACTTTTATGTTCAGAGAAAACTTCAGTATAAATAGTACCCTGTCTCTACTGTATTTTACAAGCTGCCAACAAGCATACATGGCTAACAAGGAATCCACTTGTGAATTTTGGCATGTCTGGGGTCTTATTCCCTTGTTTTGCAAATAAGTTTTTCGGAAATACTACTGAAATAAGCATTAAAAAGCACATACGAAAATCTACTAAGTTTTAGAAGTTTCTGTCCTGATTTCACCTACAGATGAGCTCTTCTATAACCCTAATGTTCAGGAACACAGAACAACTCACTAACTTTGGCTTCTGTTATCACTTAAGAGCAGGCCAGATAAGCTCTTGGATCAAATTTAAGATACTCCAGTCTAAAATCACCCGCCAAGTGCTCAACCACAGGCTTAGGCTGAGCTTACTGTCTAAGGCAGTATTGTCTTACATGTCACAACTTGATGGCAGCAATACCTGAAATAGAAGCTCTGACACAGCCTTGTATATCCACTCCTCATAATGGCCTTTTTCAGGATTCACATATAAAATTGATTCCCAAGACATTCTGAGCAGTAACCTGAAGAGATCTGCTTGACAAGAGAGAAACCCACAGAATAGTTTATGGAAAACTGCAATACTAATAACAGTTCATCTCAAAACCAAGCAGTTCTGAAAATGACAATTATTTTGTTCTCTGACATTAAAATTCATTAAAAAAAAAGCTAGAAACATCTGAAAAACATACCAAAAGCCACAAAACCCTAATTCATGCTGTTTCATTCAAAGAGAAGCACCAAAAGACTGCACAAGGAGAGGTGAATTTGGAAACTCCTGCTGCTTTTAACTGCTTTTCTATAAACTAGAGTCAGCAGAACTAAACAATATAATACAACATTTCCTACATAAAAATAGTTTAATAACTGCTAGGTAAGAGAAATAAAAGTTAAAAGGAAGAAATAGTTCTCTCCATTCTCACTTGTTCTTTCCCCCGTTCAACCCAGGGATGGATTAGATGCAGCTGTTCAATAAATCTTAGGGCTTGCTTAGGTACAAAAAATTATGAAGACAAAAGTTCTCAAGAAACCATTGTTTCAGTATTGATGTAAATTTTATTTTATTCCAAAACCAAGCCAAATGCAGCACAAAGCACCAACTATGAAAACAGTTACCACTTAGAGTAAACAGTAGTGCAAGGAGCTTTTAGATCGAAGCAAAGAATGAGTGGATCTGCAGAAGCACCTCCTTCCTAAATCTTTGGCTTTTTAAACCAAAAGGATTTATTTAAGGCACTGTATGCAGTGAACAATTCAGTTTTAGGGAAAACCCACCCTGTTTATTTAAAGTGTTTTTCAAGGTATCTAATTAAATACATACTTCAAACACTAATTTTTCTCAGAAGTTGAGAAAACAAATGTGAAGTTTCATTTGTTATGAAATATCAAACAAAACATGAACATCACATCCATCACAACCTCGTTTGATTAATTAAATTCAGATGCTCACTTGAGTAATTTTAATTAGTACTGGACATATTCTTAAGTTGTCTGGAAGCAGAAGTTTTCAATAATTTATCCCCTTTTCTTGGAACTCAGGAATATATTTCACTATTTGGTTTGAAATAGATATGCCCATAATTTTTTCCAAAAAACTATGAATTATTATAACCGTTTGTTCACAATTAACAGGTTGCTGAACAGGAATGAAATGGAGCTAGCATTGTGTTAACTGCAGCTCATGGCTGGAAGACGGTAACTTGAAGTCACAGTAAATGATTCTTTTTTTTTCTAAAACAAATCTCAAATGCAGATCTCTTGTAAAAGCACTTTTTATTTTCAGATAAGGTTGCATTTCAACTCACTTAAGAGTATTCCCCAGGGACTTAATGAAATCATGCAGTTGTTTTTCCATCTAGAGTGGTAGCTGTACTTTTGACCTCAGCAGCTAACAAAAAATCCTGACTCGAGTTTTTGTTTTTCTTAGGAGAAACTGATAATGGCTATTGCTCAGTATTCTGTTATTTGAGAATTTTGTTATTTCATAAAATGTAACTTCTCGAGGAGATATGAAACCAAGAATTTCTTTGCTTAGAGCAACATGGTCTATTCAGCAAGGCTCTTATCATGGCTTTGCATTAGGCTTTTTTCCTAATGCTGTGGTCTCTGGTGGCTCAGGTAGAGCTCCACACTTGTTTTTCGCTCTGTCTTTGTATCTGCCTTCTAATGCTTGCCTCTAAACACATGCACACACATACCCTATTCAGGACAATGAGGAGCTAAGGGAATCTTTTTACACCTCATGCCCTGAACAGTCTTTGATAATACAGGTGACTACCCATGTTTTGATCTACTTGTTTTCAACAGTAAATTGTCATAACTTCGTACTGCTATTTGCATTGGCATACATCCTGCACTCTTAGCTAAATTATACCTAGCTCATAACCACTTAATACGTATCATTTTTAATTTTTTTTTCGGTTACAAGTGCTGCTAAAATTGCTAATTTAAGCGTTGAAGGCGAGGAAATGTCCCCAAGGTTTCTTTTTCAACCTTGGTTTACCTTCCAGGCACCATTAAGTATTGTTAATTTTTAATAGCATGCTAATACCTCTTTTTTTTTTTCGCAGACTACATTACTGGGGAACCATTCACCCACTGGAGCAGCAGCGCTCATCAGACTGCCCCAATTTTAGCTGGTAACAACTGAATAGTACAGAGGATTGTTAAAAATAACACACAGACTTTTGTTAAATGCAGCAGAATACCTGCCTTAGCCATAGAGTTCCTTGGTTTGTTTACCACTATCCTTACATTAGACAAACCTGAAGAGAGATGCCAGAAACATGCCACCATGTGAAAAATTCCTCAGTCTAATGCAGTTGATGAAGCAGCTGATAAAATGCTGTATTTACTGTTTACATAATTTCAAATGCTACCTGCTTGCTATTGCTAATATTCTCAAGTATAGTTGTAACAGTCGTTGTTAATATTTTTTATAGGAAGAAAATGAAGTGCCATTGCATTAGCCTGTCTGCATGAGAGCTCAACCTGAAAACAGTGTTCCACTTTTTCCTGTAGAACATCTGTGAAGTATGATTATAATTAAGCATGCCTTGAATATTAATTGTTCTAATGTCACTGATGCAACGTCCTAGGATACACTGAATCCGTTCTGTTTCAAAGTACTGTTTTATTTAAGAGCTTTGCCAGATGTTCTAATCATTTCACTTAGATTTTTCCAGCAGGAAAATAGTTGCTGAGAGTTGTGAATCTCCTGCCTTTGCCAACTGTCAAGGAAACAATTTCATCCCCAAAGAGGAGGTGAAATCTTCAAGAATCTTTTAATTAAAAAAAAAGTCTGTTAGTCACCAATTTAGTACAGTGATTTAAAATTGAATAAAAAGAGAAATGATGTTTCAGAATCATTTGTATTGCTGCTGGCTTCTAGATTTTGCTAAGAAGAATGCAATTACTGTAATCTTGGGCAACAATGAGGCTTTTCATTCACTCAAGTAGTCAACTTTGGTTTTTATTTGCATGTTATTTTCTCATCAGATCATGCAGCAGAAATTCAATGCTGTTTGTTTCATTGCTACAGAAACTACCATTTTAGAGAACTATATCCTTAACCAACACATTACTGTATCTTTATTGACTTGAGTGATCATATGCCAGAACAGAGCATCTGAGATCTGACCTCTCTCTAAACGACTTTTGTAATAGTGGGCAGAGACTCTCAAGAACTGCTCAAACTGAAACATATTTTACAATTACCAGTTCTGATAGTCCCAGAACATTGAATAGAAATTCACTCACATTACTTCATGGCTGCACTAACTTAAATGTGCTATTGTAACTTTTTTATAAAGAACAATAAAAGAAAGGCCTTTGCATCATTTGACATTCAACAGTGACAATGAATGACTGAAACATCAAAACGTGGCCTCAGTAAGAACCCTATTTGCTTGACATGTATGTTCTGAAATAGTTCTTTTCAAAGTAACTACTTGAAAAAAAATGTTGAATACCACAGTAGTTAAGAGCTTGATCTCAGAGTGTGTCAAGTGCCTTTCAAGAAACAATGAGTTTCTTAGTATACATTGTTTTCAGCAAGAACACATTCTATGGAGTGGGTTACAAGTTTTAAACCCACATGAACTTAACGTACTTTGCAGATTTGGGGATCTTGAGCAGGGATTGCGCCAAGATGACCTCCAGATATTCCTTCCAACCTCAGCCATTCTGGGACTCTGTGAATGAGTGGAGAGGGAGGTAACAGCACTTACTGCAGGACTGTTTTCGTGATGAATAAGACAAATTCAAGTTGCAGGGCAACATCTGGTTGGAATTAAGTTGGATGAGCTTTTGAGTAAACATGTCTGAAGTTCATGCATAGGTACTCTTGATTACAAAAGATAACAAAGTGTACCTTCTTTGCCATGTCCACTTTACACAATATGCACCTGCATGGAAATAGTTTTAATCAGCATGTGGTAACCAAGGTGAGTTTGGCTAGCTCAGTAAAAATCTGCATCCAATTAATTCTGTGCTAACTGCAAATAGAAAATTAACTGTGCCAACATGCCGCTGTGCCAACAACATACCTAACAAACAAGTCATATATGAGTCCTGACCTACCAGACAACACAAACATTATCTTGCCCACAATTCTCTTCATAAGGGTAAGTTCTGTGGGGGGAAATAACCTCAGTCAGAGTGCAAGTTAAATAGTCACATTTTTCCTGTATTCTTCTAAATGTAAGTTTTATACAGAGTATACAATAATACGTTTTAAATAGGATGTACCTTATTCAAGACATTTTTCTTTCTTCTTAAATACCTTGATCAAAATTTCATAATAAATTGGTCTGAAACTGGTAATATTTATCAAGGAATGAGTTCTTAAAAGCATCTTCAAAGCAGATCATGATAGAAAGAGCAGAAGATGAAGTTTATCGCCATACTCATTAGCAGATGGTATTGGCATGTGTCTCAAATAACAAGGAAAACATAGATGAAAAAAGTAATTTTTCAAAGATGGCCAGAGTTTCTAATATTAATTTACATGTTAGAAGAAAAAAGGGAAAAATATATGCAATAACAAATGTTGTTGCAGTAAAACCCTAGTAAAAAAGGGAAGTTTTACCCTGATTTTTCAGACATTACAATTGCTCCTTTCTTGTTTTCTTATAATATCTAGAAAACAAAATTGTTATCTTTGCATGCAACTACAGCCTATTTAATATTTTAATCCAAATACAACTGAATGTAAAAAAAAAAAAAGCATATAGTGAGAAAAAGGATACTGAATGTGCCAGAAATCCTTATTTTTGAATCAAAAGGGATGATGAGAAAAAATTCCCTGTTCCAAAAAACTTTCAACTACTTAGATAAAGTGCAATTATTTCATTAGAAAATACAGAAAGATGCCCTAGTTAGTAGTCGTCTGTTCGATGAGGTAATCAGAAAATACTGTGGTATTATGACTTTCAATTGTCATTGAATGCTTCTCTGGTCACTATATAAGCT
Source organism: Psittacus erithacus (assembly GCA_009867235.2). NCBI lineage: Eukaryota > Metazoa > Chordata > Aves > Psittaciformes > Psittacidae > Psittacus > Psittacus erithacus. The sequence continues at coordinate 8,037 of WYDI02014750.1, forward strand.
TTATATAAATGGATACTAGATATCAGTAATCACTGAAAAAAGGTTGTTTTACAAGTAAATGGTCAACACAATTTGGGAAGTATAAAAGTAGCAAGTTCCCACATGATAAAAAAGATGAGCAATGACTCCTCCATTTTATATACATAGCTATGAACACGGTTCTTTTCTAAAATACAGTCTGTATCATGTCCACAAATGTATGCTAAAGACAAAAAAGCACATAAAAAAATATAAATCTGAACTGAACCCACAGATAATTTTAATTCCGCTATGAGCAAATCAGGGTATTCAGAAGTGCCAATTCTCCTAACAGAACATGACTGTGCTGTAAAATTTCAAACAAACATTATTTTTGCACTTCTGTAGTAACTGATACTAAAATTAAGTACCTTACTATGTGAAATAATATAATGAATACAGATTTATTCAATGGCATGGTAATATAACATTTAAAAGATTAGCAGAAGTTTCCATAGCAAATTAAGAACTAGTTTTCAGATATATTTTTATCCCAGAGTTTCATTACAAGCACTCAGCAGAATAAATCTTGTTCTAGACCAATGAAATACCTAATCAAAGCTTTGAAAAGGACACCCATCTAGCAAAACCAGCGTTATCACTGAACAAGAACAATAATGTGTATGTTATGTGACTATCTTCACCCTATGACTGATTAATTTTGACGTGGCTGATTGCTGAGAGCTACTGGGTATGTGCCAGAGGTAACTGTTTTGTTTCTTTTCTTTGTTTCTGGAAGCTTTCATTTAACAACAGAATACTAAGCGGTGCTTCTCAAGTGTTAAGAAACCTCAGTGTCCTCCTGCCAGCTGATGAAGAAAGAAGAAAACTAATTCCGTTACATCTACTAGCAGAACATGTGTGCCAACTAGCGACTCCAAACAAATGAGCACATTAAAAAAGAAAATAAAATCATGATTTACAGAGCTGTTTTTTATAAAGTAGGCTGTGTTCTATACCATTGCCATAGTTTTCAAGTAGGTCTGTGACCTTACATTCTTACAAGCTGTATAATCAAAATCTATTTTCCAATGGTTGATTTGCAGAAGTTCACAGAATTATCAGTGAGGCTGGGCACCGAACCTACAGATCCATGACTTGAGTAACTGCTCTCCCCCTTTGGGGAACTTTACAGCTGTCCTCACATCAGCAAAGCAGATGGGAACATTTTTTATTTCAACAAAGAAAGTGAGTGCATTCACTTCTATAGTGAGCAAAGGTTTCCTTTAATGGGCTCACTGCATTCTCATTTCCATAATTAATTTTGTTAATCAAGAGGCTGAAGTTTAATCTTACATCTCCCTTCAGTCTAAACAAAAGACTGATGGCTTCAGCATTTCATCAAGATTGGCACAGATACTGCTGAGCAAGCCAGAAGTTTCCGTAAACTGCAACAAGTCTGCTGTCATCCAAGGCTTGGACTACAAGAAGGAACATAATTAAGGAATGAACTCTAATCCTCCACAACTCCCTTATTTTTAATATTACCTTGCATGAAACAGATTCATCATCAAACTTTATCATTCTAGTCAGCAACACTCATGATTTGAAATGTGTCCTGCTCTTCAGTTGAACATCAGAGTGAGAATAGCAAGTAATTTTTAATTATGAACAATCAGAAGGAGCAAGACTGCTTCTTGTAAAATACTCCTAATGTTAAAATATCTTTCCCTTTTCAGGGGAATTTATATCCTCAGATAATTCTGTTCTCACTCTCTAAGCAAGTTCTTTGGAAAGTGCTACTGCACTTAGCTGAGGTCACTGTGTATGACTAACCTGAGTAGCAGAAAAGCACAGAGATTGAAGATTACAAAAGGCTGCTCTAAAAATAATAATAAAAAATACCTATTTTTGTACATAAAGTGGTATTATTTTCTCCTTCCCAGCCAGGAATACATTCAAATTGAACATATATTTTAGAAACATTTTATGTAAATGTTAGATAACCACAAATAACAGTGTGCACACCCTGTCTTGTGTGACTCTTTCTTCTAAAAAAGTGGCAATGTGGTGTATTTTTTTAATCTCATGCATTATTAAGAACTCCTGACATGTAAAGCACTTAAAAAGGATTCCGCTGACAAAACATGCCCCTAATAATAAAGAGCAAACACATAGGTACATAGCATAACTGTCAAAAAGACAGCTTAACATATGAATCAGCACATGGTTCTTTATATGTGTTACTACCTATTTTAATGCTGAAGCTATAGAGTTTTGTAACTTCCATTTGTTTCAGCCAAATTTCCCAAAGCACTGGTGCATTTTGTATTACAAAAGCTGATAAATTACATCTATTTACTTAATAGTACCACTGACCTTCCTTAGCTTAAAAAAGCCATCACTTAATTTTATATCTCACATGAGGCAGGCCCCACAGAGAAACGTTAAGGAATCTAGCTTTGCCAGACGGACAATAAAATATATTTGGGTTTGGACAGTGTGAGCTATAACCAAGTTAATTTGTTTCTAATTACATTCATCCCATTCAGTATGCTATTTTTTGTTAATTGTACCAATATACCCTTATGATGTGTGTCTCTTTTTTCAGCCAAGAAGTTAAAGAAAGTATGGGTACAGCAATATGGCTGGAAAAAAATCAGTTAGAAAATTACCCAGGAGTATAGTTCAGCGTTATCAAATTCTTATTGATTTCAAATTGTCAGAGGTTGACAAACACACAAGATCTCTCTCTCTTGCCTTTTGATATCATTACTTAATGTACTAGGCTGACTAACAGTTTTTTAATGTGCTTGCTTGCTACCATCATGCTGTTGGACCAAGCTAATACATTTGAGACTTCTTCTAAATGGATGCAAAATGAAAATAGAAAATGGTATGTGCTAATGATAACTTATTTATCAAATGTTTGTTAATATTGAGTTGTTAACTTGTGAGTGAAGCAGAAAACATGTTTTAAATTTCTGTGTGATCTTGCAACCGCCATTCTCTTTATGTCAAAACTAAAGGTGGTATTTTTCTTAGTGAAGGCAAAATGTATCAGCTTGTCCACCAATGGGGTAGATGTTTGAGGCAGTTTGGTCACACTTGATAGGACATACTTCAGTGATGACTACCTCACAGTAGACATAGTTTCATGCGGGTTTGGTGTCCTATTGATCTGCAAACACTTTCAGAGAGACTGCTGATTACTACAAGCAAAGAATTAAGTGCCATATAATTTTGGCCACTAATGTTAACACATGCAGCTTCATTGTACTTTAACATATTTTCTATTACAATCCACAGATGACATTTTTCATTCTTAGTTCAATACTGCAGAGTTTACTTTTTCATGCATGAATAAAAAAGTTGCTATTATTTTAGTGATGCAGTTATTGTTAAATAATGACTATTTCAGCAAATAGAACTTTATACTGTGATATCAAATGAAAAGATAAGCAAAACAAGTACTAGAAATGACAAATCTAAAATGCTGATATGTTGTGCTGAATAAGAAACTGTATTGCATACAGTAACAGTGTGATGCATGCATGTGGTTTTCAGTTTCTGTATATCAGACACCTATTTTTGCTGAGCACATTCTTTGCACTTTTAATATCTATACCTCAATATGAAAAGTCATAGGACTATCACCATGCTGAATTTTTGCTCATTATTTTTCTAAACAGAAAGATATTCATAACAATTTATTTCATCCCACCAAAAAACCCCCAAACAATATTTGGTCAATACATGACCTACAATAAGAACAGAGTAACAAAGTAAACTATTTAGGATTTTTTTGTGCCTGTCTAGCACTGAATATGACAAGCAAAATAGATTGATATTTTTCCCCTCAGTTATTGTTTAGAAAAAAAATAATCTAGAGACTTTAAAGATATTAATCCATTATTTTCATCATGGTTAGAACCATCTAGAAAATTTTTTGTTCATTTTAATGAACGCAGTTAAGCATATTTAATCAAATTGAGGAAAAATGATTCACAGAAAAATAAACCTCAATGAAGATACAAATGTCTCAGAAGTTTAAAAACATTGACAAATAGCTGGAATCCTAGCATACAATCTGAGTCATGTGAAAACAAAGACCTTATTATTCAACTTTGAAGAATATATCTTAAATAAAAAGTGATAAATACCTGAGATAGTAGGTTTGACAACCTATGCTGTTGGGTCTGGTACTACATAAATTACTGCAATCCAAAATGAAAAGGGTATCATTCAATCTTCTATTACCTAATAGACCTTGAGCTATCACTAGTTTCTCAACAATTTCTGCAAGTTACTCCTATAGCCTCCTACAGGAAAGAACACCTGATCTCCCCACTCTTGGTTATAAAGACCAAACAACCAACAAACCAAACCCAAAATCTCAACTAGCTAATTTTCTGCATGTACTTCACACTGACAGTCTCAAAAGTTCTCCTAAAGCTTGCTGAATTTTTTAAAGTCAAGGGCAAAACAGCATGTGTCTTTTTCCAGTGACATCTAGGCAGGAGACTCTGCCCTCTGTTTCTTGCCAAGAATTGAGAGGATTTGGCATGCATGAACCCTGTGGTGTAGAATGAAAAAAAACTGCACTCAGCTTTGTGGTATTGCTTGCACACCTATCTGCTAAACAGAGATAGGGATGCACACAGAGCATTTAATCTGCAGTAAAATTACTATTTTCTGTACAATGAGGTTTTATGTAAATGAAGAAGGTGGAGAATAGTGGCATCTACTCCAGGTAGCAACTAGTTTTCTCCTCTCTGCCCCTTAGAAGGTTGATCTGAGCAGTAGTGACATCAGAGAAGTTCAAGACCATTAAAGCCTCCCTGGGAACACATTTTAAATGGGTGAAGCCCTACTACTGCCTTATGTTACTGGATGTTGATAATCCAGAGAATCTAGTGAAAGTAAATAATCAGTTTTGCACTTATTTTGTAGCACACCTCACAATAACTATTTCTCAGTCCATAAACCTGTTACGTGTAACCTTGTCCAAGTCACCTGAGTCCTGGATTATCCCTTGGGATCCTTCCACATGCTTCAATCCCTGGCACAGGGATTGCTAGAGGATTAAAATCAGCCTGAAGTAGCTCCTAGATATACAAAACACTATTTGAATATTGAAGACTAAGTCCTACACTTCCCTCATGGTTTAATTTTTTTGCGACCACTTTTTTATTGTAGCATTTTAAGTTTAAAAAAAAGTTTTTAATAAGACTGTTACAGTTTTGGCTGAAGAAGTCACTGACTGATATTTGAGACTGAAAGGAACAATTGTGACCTTCCAGACTGAGTCCTATGTAACAATACACAGAGCAGGCTTCAGTCAATGACTCCACAACTTGCAGTGACCATACAATGTCAGGCACAGAATTGAATTTAATCACTCCCAATAAAAGAAAAATCTGTCGAATCTCTTAACAATCCATTACAGTAATCCAACAGATATGTTCTTTCATAAATCTTACTTATAAAATTAACATCAGCTTGCCTGCACATAAGTCCCTGTAACAGGGACTGAAAGCACACAAAACAATAATCAATATGTCATACTGCAGTTAGGAGCAGGAAATAAGTAGAGGTATTTTCACATATCATAAGAAAACCACCCTGAAAAATGCATAAAGTATACACAAACCAGGAGGCCATGCAGACAAAAATAATGAAATATGAATAGATTTTGAAAATGAAAAATATCTAATGTACTGTAACAGTAAGAAAAGCAGTCTCTGTGGTGGGAAAAACTTGAAGAAAAGGATCCTTACAGCCTACAACTCATGCCTCCAGAAAGGCTGCATGTGCTGAAAAACATGCCAAGAGAGGAACAGGAGAAGCTTATTTCTCAGGAGCCAAGACCAGTCACCACAGTGGCTACACAGAGCAGGGGAAGGGAAGAAACAAAATCCCTCATTTATACACTCTATCAAATAATTATAAAGGCAAAAAGAGAGCATCTTGTATTGCTAACAAAAGGAAATATTCTTGCAATTAGTTTTCTATAATCTTTTAAATAATTTTCTATAACTGGTGAGAGTTACATGCCCCTGTAAAAACCCTTAAAAAATCAGAAAAAAGGCTTTTGTGCAGTACCTTTTGAAATTACTATTTGCTCACATTTCACTCCACTTTTAAAAGGCAAAACAATGCTCTGATTTATTATCTATCATCTGAGGTCTATCTGATTGGGGAGGGAAGCAGCTTTGACAAAAATAACCTTAACAACAATTCATATAGACACAGAGGGAATACAAAATTTCCAGAGTGTTTGAGCAGGAGGAAAACCTTGCTCAGGTAAACAACCCGGAAGTGCCACTGGGCAAAGATCTCTCCCATAGCTAATATGAGAAACCTAAGAAAGATAAGTGAAAGCACTATGGTAAAAAGAAAAGGAAATTATACTTGACTAACTCCTGGCACTGTCTTCTCAACAGTAGGAGAAAAGTCAGAAACAAGGAGTTGATACAGCATGGGAACTATTAGAAATAGGGCAGCGATATGTTCACAAGACAGCTCATCCCTGAGTGAAATTTCGTGTTTCTTCCCATTAACTTTTATCATTATTACCAACGGGGACCTAGACAATATTCCCATTGGATTTCTCTCTCTCTCTCTTTCCTGTCTTTTTTTCCATAAACTAGTTCTGTATGATTTGCAAAATAAATTTAAACCAAGCAGCTGCTGCTAGTTACAGATGCATTCATAAAGGCATTTGACAGTTCACTGAAGAGTGAGTTGTAGAGCATCCACAAAGCCTTTGGAGTTACCCTAGCTACTACATCCTTCTAGCAGAGAGGAGAGATGATTTGGGGTTTGTTTAGAGGCATGTCGATGGGAATCCCTAATGTGTCAAAGAAACAGGTGTTAAATCCTACATGTAAATAAAACAGACATTGGAAATACTATTCGAGGACCAAAAGCTTTTCTTAACAGCAACAAAAGTATTAAAATGACCACCTTTCTCTTCTCACAGACTGTCCTTAGTTCACCGTTACCTGAACAAGACAGAATAATGCAATTAAAATGGTGATTGAACTTCATTTCCGTACAGATATTTTTAGCAAATCTGAATCTTAAAAAAAAAAAAAAAAGGCAAAACTGTCCACCAACACTGGAAAATATTTTGCACAAAACAACAAATAAACGTTGATATTTTCTGGTGTCATATGAAACAGTATTACCCGACACTTTTCTTAAGCCTCATTGACCAAAACACAATTAACCATCTGAGAAAAAAAAGGCAGGTCTTATGTCTATCCTCTGGTTTTCTATTCTTCTGGGGGAATTTGTTTTGTATGGACTTTCCCCCCTCTGCTCCTAACATCTGGGTTGCCTTTTCCTTTAATTGCCCCCTCCCATTTGTCCCAGAGTTGCTGTAGTTCTGTGCTCCCTGCTATCCTCACTTTCCTGTGCTCTGCTCCTTTCCAGTGACTCCCCAGCACCTGATACTGTCCATAAAAGATCATTCTCTCCCCAAATAACTTCATAATCTGTCTGGAGAAAAGGCACTCTGGTGGGTCCTAGAGCCACAGGTACACTGAAACAGGAAACGAGACTACAAGACAGAATTAATTTGTTTAAAGAAAAACAAAAAGCCTGTGTATGCAGGGTGTTTTCAGATGAACAGACTGAGGTTAATCTGACATTACAGCCTTTGTAAAGATTTAAGAAAGGAAATCCTGACTCTGCCCTGAAACACATAAGCAGCAGCAGAGCTCCATACTGGGCTAACCAACGCTGTTAACATCAATGAGAATGCAGTTACTGGTCTGCAGAATGTTCCTAAAAACATCAAATTATATTTCTAGAATAAGAACATTAAAGGTATGAAGCATGTACAGTAGTCCAGAAACTAGGAATAACTAAGTGAATATTCAGATCTGCCATGTAAATTATTTTACATGTTCGTATCTCTATATAATCTTTATATAGGTTTAAAAACCTGTTCATATACAATTCACAGGAGGCAAGCAAAGATTAAATCTGATCAGCATTTATACAACATCAAAAAGCACAAGGGTTGTTTCCAAATTCTGTTCTTACTGAAGATGCTAAAGAAAAACACACAATATTAAGATTTGTCCACAGTGAATAAAACAGAATGCAAATACCAAAGTGAATATAAATAGTAAATTGACTTTCAGGACTTAAACTTTTACCCTAATTATGACTTCAGATTGCAAAGCATGCATTTACTTGGCCCAGATTTAACTAAATCTACTGCTTAATTCAGTCTCAGCTCATATGACAAATCACCTACATGTGCTATAACACTTGGTTAAAGCAGAGCATTACAAACATGCGAACAATAGAAAAACGCTTTCTTTTGGTTTCCTTTTGATTTTTTTTTCCTTTTTATATTTTGAGTTGTTCTTTTTATTCTTTACTTGACTTAACATGAAGATGCCTGGAAGCAGCAAAATATTTTATCTTCCTTATTCTACTGTCAGCAGCATTACTTTGACCTTATCAGATAAATTTATGTTGAAAACTTTCTCAAATTGTATTCTCTTGTGAGCTGCTATAATGTGCATCTTTATATCATCGGGTATAATTTAGACACCAGAGGAATTTTTTAATTATTAATTCTGTCCTCTTTTAAAAGCATATATTAAAAAAGGGAAGAAGTCCCTGGACACATAAATCTGCGTTGCACTTTATAAATAATACCAATAAATAAATATTAATGCTGCTCTTTCATTTATATTTCAAGACTAACATTATGAAGCTTGAGATTCCTAATAATTAAGGTTACAATTGCTTAATGCTTCATATTAAAATGTTATAGTTTTCAGGTTGGACGTGTGAGGAGCTTCTGTTTCTGACACTACAGCCCAGAGAGAATGAAACAAAGGCAGCACTGATTTTGTGAATCAGTGGAAAAGGAATGATGGACTGATGTTTCAGTCCTGTTAAGAGTGTGCTTCTAACGACACCAGAGGTTCACGAACTTTCAGGAGATGGATATTCACTAATTATTCCAATGGGATTTTCGTTATGCAACAAAAGGAAAAAAATATGAACGTGGATAAAAACATACGATTCCTAAAGCCGCACAAATTCAACCAAATTCCATTTGCAAAAAGCTTAAAAGCTCTTCCTTAAAACAGCATTAATGTGATTTAACTGATGTTAGATTATTAATTTGAAAGACCTTAATCTTGCTGCTAAATTCAATGGAAACTTCAAACAGTTAATCTCACATTTGCTGGCAGGCTGTATTTAGAAATGAAAACTTTGTTCTCACCCCAAGAAAAGTATTGGCAGCATATAACCGGCAATCTACAGTTTGCATTTGTCTCTATCCAGCAACGCACTTCAGTGCAGTCATGTCTGAACACAGAGATAAATAATCTACCTGTTGTTAACAGATCTACTTAATGTAAATGAAAAGAAGATGAAAGTACCCAAGGAGGTACATGGGTCTCTTTCGGTATGCTCACTTCTGAGAGGTCTCAAGAGCAGCAGATGTCCAGGTTAGGGAAACCCTGACTTAAAGGAAGCACTTGAAACTCAACAGTTTCCACGCTACCCTGGTATTGCCCCCACCTACATCCATAAGCACCAAGTTCAGTGCTCAATCCCAATGTCACATACCAGCTCCATGGAACAAAGGGAGATTGACCCCAAGATTAGGGAAACACTCCATCCTACCCTCCCTGCCAAACCTGCTAAAGAAACACAACAGAGATTTTATGTATGCCAAATTTTGAGCAACCTCACAGCAATCCTGGAGCTGCTGATGTATGAGAAACATCTGTGGAGACATCCCTCAGGAATTAGCCTGAACCATCCAACACTGGTCTTAGTGAACATCTTTTCTTGCCAGAAGCCCGCTTCCCGAGTTCCCTATGGCAGGCTGCTGTAAACAAGGAACACCGAAGAGCTCACCTTCTAGCTCATAAATTGTCGTGTTGCTTTTATCCCACTTGCATGTATCAGCTCAGGAAGAATTAGAATTCTGAAATTCAACTTTCTAAGGCTTTTTCTGGTATTTCAGTTTGGAATAAAACCCTTTGGTGTTAATTTTACTAAGGGCAGTTGAGAATTTGTGATATGCCACGGGGAGTCCCCACTCCAGAGACAATACTCTCATGAGTATCTTTTTGGTTTTTAACTTCTTTTTTTGCTTTGTTTTTTTTGTAATTTAGGTGCTTGTAAGCACAACCCCTAAAGAAAGCCTGTAAGGGTGTTGCAAAGGGGAAACTGAAGGATAAAAATCAAGCTTCACAGTCCACAGACTCTACTGTTTTCCATACGGAAATCTATGGCCAAAGATCAATCTCCTCTGTGACCCCTGAAAGAGCAATACGAGTGTAGGACCTTGCAAGGAGGCTCTGAATTGTTCTGTGCAGCTGGGTTTAGCTGACACTGTTACCTGTTTAGGAGGGAGACAGAACCACTGGAGTAAAAATGACCTTTATGATGGATGTGTTACTTCACAAGTAAAATCTCTTGAGTGAAGGAAAGCTGCTTGGCTGTGTCTCAGCATAGATCTTGTCCCCTTGCTCTCTAGGTACTACTGGTAGAAAAGGACTTTGAGATTAAGAAGACAATAAAATTTCCTTGTCACTGTGAAAGCTGGGGGAATAGGTTTCTGTGGCAAGGAAGGAAAAGAGAAGCTTTGGGAAAATAAATAAATAACTAAAATCCAGCCACATGGCATTTCTTGCAGCTCCCTCAGCTGCTGTGGCATGGACTCACCCATCTGTTACCAGACAACACTTTCACTACAGCTCCAAATTGTTCAGGGTGGACATTATTCACATGTCAACTGGGACTTGATTTCTGTGTAGCCATCCTGGCAAAACATTCTTCATGAAACATTTGGGAGATGGGTTTCTACGGCCTGTCAATTATGATAAAGAAATAGGAGAGGGACATGTTCCTCAAAACGTTACTTCAGAGAGGCTTTTCTTTTTTCTCTTTTTTTGTTTAATTCGATTTTATGTGGTTTGGGGAATAAAAAGGCCAATGGAAAAATGGAAGTTATTTTACTTCCACAGAGCTTTTAAAATTCCTGTATGAACTTTTCAAGACCATGTCCTGAACACAACACTGAGGAAAGAATGTCCAGAGCTCTGTCACAGCAATGGGGCCACCCAATATCAGCAAAAAGACCTCACCTGCCTTCCCACCATTGCTGGGTTATGCCCCATGACCAACAGGCAATCTTTATTATGCACCAGATTTAACTTGGTCATTTCTGTACTGGTAACTGAAGGAGACACGGCTCCCAGAAAAGATTTATTACTGTTATATCATCTTTTCTTTTATAAACATTAATCTTGCTAGTGTCCATTATTGATTTATGTACAAAAGATGGTGAAATTAATCAGCTGCTTTAAATTACGCCCGTAAGCAATGACTATGGGAAGAAAAGTCATTTAAATTTTAATGTAGAATCATGCAGAAAATATTTTAACAAGATGGCATCAAACTAAAGTAAGCAGACTTCTGAGATAGTCAAAGGAAAAAGAAACCTTGAAATCAAAACCTCCCATTTGATATGCAGAATGAGTAAGTGCCCACAGTATTCCCCACTTGCATTTCTGCTTCCCAATTAACATTTTGTTGCTGGGCAAGCTGCCAGTGCACATAGTCCACACTACATGATTGTGCTGCTCTTCTGTGAAAGTGACCCTAACCAACATCGGATAATACTTTATCTATAGTAGGAGATGTCAGAATAGCCTATAGCAAGCACCAGAAACAGCCATAAGAAACAGGTAAACGCTGGACACAGCAAATTAATGAGACTGGACAACATTTGACTCCTACTGTAAAACTACACTCTCTCTTCATAAGTATATATTTGTGCATTATACACATACACTAAACTTCTATATTTTTCCTCTCTGAATAAGACATGGTGACAAGTATTCTTTATTACTCCTACCAGCTGAACTAAAATATATTGCATATGTCAGCTCAGCTCTTTGATTTGGGCTATGTTCAGTTGATATTTCACTCAAAACATTCATACTTGGAAAATGCATAAACCAAGGCATTTGAAATACAGCATTACTTTTCGTCAAACTAATCCCAGGCTGAAAAGCAAGATACCATATTGTACAGTTAATTTCTCAGTCAGCTTGAACAATCATGAAACACTGGATAAATTTTGTCCCTTCTCCCGTGTTTGAATAGTGGCAAGCTCTGAACCAAACCTTAAAACTTTTCAATCTTCCCCATCACTCTAGTTTGTCTCCGAGGTTCCACAGTACTGTCCAGTACTTTTTTTCATGAGTATATATGCAACTGAAGACCAGCAATGTGCCTTGTACTCCTTGTACAGTAGTTTACTGCTTGCCCTTGGAGACCTTTGGATAATGGTGAGACAGGCTTACCTCTCCTGTCGAGGCAGAGAGGAAAAAACAAATGATACAGTATGTCACTCTACATAAGCATACACAGATTACATACAGGACCAGAGGCATTTAGAGTGTCGAACCTAAATGCTACACATACATACAGTAGTAGCTAATCAAGGTGCTCCAGCTGAACACAGCAGCCAAACAGCTTCTGTATGCCTTTGTAAGGCAATATGAATCCATAGAACAAACTTGCAATCCTACAGAAGTAAATGGCTTTTGATATTGAATCTTTCAAGGACTGAACACATTACTGAGAGCAGGCCATTCCACTGCAGTAATAGAAGATTCTAATGTCGGTGATAATGTTAAAGGGCTAGATGTGCAGTATTAACCAACAGTAGTTGGCAGCAGCCAACAGTAATGTGTGATACTGTTCAACTCATTTTCAAGGCTTTAGTCATTTCACAACAGCCATAGACAAACTGCAAATTCAGTTTAACAGCTCAGCTGAGCAATCAATCATTCAGAAACAAGATTCAGAGCAGTCCTGGTGAACACACGGAAGGCAATTAGATACCACCATTTGTGAAATAATATTGGTGGGAATTCTTCTCCCTCATCTGATTTATTTCTGTCAATCTGCAGTTTAGATTCTGCGTCATGATTAACTTCATTGTCCTGAGATGCCATATAAATGTTACACTGGCATTATTAAATGCTTCTGAAACTAATTCTGAACCTCACAATTGCTAAGGAAATTGATTAAAGAGAGTCAGCTAGCACTGCTAATTTGCAACTGGCTATTTTTAATGACAGACTGATAAAATGAAATGATAAGCTTGAGAATAAAACTCAGTTTATGTAATATGTTAACTTGTACGGAACACATTTGCATAAACATTTGTAGGATAAAATGAGTCCTTAGGCAGTTCAGAATATTCAGGCTGGCTGGTTTGGAAAAGAGGCTAGACAAAAATATAGTGACTGCATCACCAAATTACAATGTCAGAAGTTTCCATCAAAAGTCATAATCTGTTTAACTTGTTTGTCGAGTTTTACTGAGTAAGTTTTTGGCTTATACTCTGCTTCAGTACCAGCAATTAAAGTCATCAGAGTAAGTTTGAAGAACCAATAAAGACAATATTCAAGGATAAAAGAATTAAACAAGTTTGGACACATGTAATTCAAGCATGTATAAAGAAGGTATGTAGTAGTTTCCAAATCAAGTATCTGAAAGATAGAATATCCATGGCGGAGGATAATTGCTTTCAGAGAAACAGCAGTGTTTGAGGAATACTAAGATGATATTAAACAGAAAACTTTTATGAAACTGGTTTGAATAAATAATAGAACACTTTTTTCCCCCAATGAAAGAGAGAGAAAAATGTATTTGAAGCAATCAAAAGATAAAAATCTGCACTGATTGCTCTCCAGAAAACAGAGTCAAACTGAATGCCTATGTCCTCACAAACATTTCAAAAGGGACAGATTTCAAAAACCCTCTGAAAAGCAGGTTTAAGGCAGAGAGAAAAAGGAAGATCTTATTTCTATAGAGAATTTTGTATTCTCATTCCATTGGAACTGCATTATGAGGAAGTTTAAGGGATCATTATTTTAAAATAATTTAGAATATTATAGCAATAGACACATATTTATGCAAATAGTGCAAATGGATCAGGTTTACTGACAATCAATGCATTAGAAGCACTCTCAGAGCCCTGAAAACAGATTATCTGCAGTTTGAAACCTATGGGAATCAATTGACTACAGGCAAGCAAAAGGTGAAATTCAATTTTATGGTAATTTAGGAGTTTTCAAGACATGCACATTGGACAGAATTTTAAGTGTTTACATAGGGACAAAAGCAAGTCTCTTGAACACTAGTTTGTGAGAATGGGACACAGCACTGATATATCTGTATTCTGACTGGACTTTGGGTTTTGAAAAGAATATCTGGGCTGACAATATATGCAATTCAAGTGGAATTTATTTCCTGTTGCCAGACTTGACACCTAAATTCTTGATGAATTTAACACAAGGACCTATTCCCAGATAGCAGGGTATATATTCTATAGTTCTAAAGTAAGAAGCAAATTTATAGTTTACGAGCTTCAGCATCTACCATAATTCTATCAGTTTAAAAATTCTGGTTTTCCAATAAAAATATGGAGAAGCCCATATCAGATACATCATTTTATGTCAGCAAGTTCTTACCCTGTGAGAAGAAATTATATGAACCTCCTGAAATGAACATATTTACACAGGACAATGTACTGCAAATCCACATTGGATTTTCCATAAAAAGTGGTCCACTTTAAAAAATAACCTTCTAAATCATCTCAATTAAGTTTGAAACGTCTATTGTGTTTTGTTTCATACATAAATACTCGGAACCATTGTGCAACTGAGTTTGCCAGCATCAGGGAGATTTGGGGGCCATTATTGCTTTAGTTGTTTGTTAAGATCTTAAAGAAGAACTCAATTTTCAAACAACATCTAGTTTAACTTAATGCAAGGCTAGATAACAGATAAATTACAGTCTGCATTGCATAGTATTGGGCTTGTATTACATTCTTTGGAATGTCTGCACAGTTGCAAGAGGAAAGAATTTTGAACACAAATCTTAAAGACAAATAAATTCGTAACGTATCTTAAGATATGGGCATCTCCTGACTAAGTACAGTGTTTTAAAGTCTAGTTAGAAAATAATTTTCATCTGCATTCCAACTATTACTAGTTGCACTTATTAAAGACCGATAACAGTTTTCTCCAGAATCCATCAACCTCATTAAGTGCCAGTAAAATCTGGGCTGCAATTCAAGATCACAGTGTTTAATGCACTCCTAACAAATCAACATAAGCCAATATTCAAATTCAGTGCAACACTTTATTATCTGTCCAGGTACAGCTACAGTGTGGTGTTTTGTTTCTGATTTCAACAGTCACAGGAAAAAAACACACCTCTGTGACTTAAATGTAATGAAACAGAGAAAATTACTGGCTCTTTCTAAAGTATAACTAAGGTACATTGTCATTTTTCTCCTACTGTCTAAATACGATGCTTATTAGTTTTATATATACATATACTTAATTCAGAATTGAAACAGTAAAAGAACTAGTTGACTACAGCAACACAATAAGCAAGAAAACATAAGTGTACATACCTCAAACATCGAATGCTCCATATGAACATCTAACCACTATGAATAACAAGGGTCAGTGCACAGGTACATCTTCTGCATTATGATATTCATTCTTCTTGCCCTCTTGGGGCAAGTCCTCACATTTTTTTTTGTCCCCATTAGCTTTTTGATATTTGTGAATTGGCAAATTTGAAACACTTTGCATAGTTCCCTGTTAACAAACTATAAATGTCATGGCAAAATGATTCAGGCCATCCATACCTAGCTATACAAAACCATACAAAATTATTTTGGTTGCTATCAAAGTAGAGGAACACGTGCTACCATCTATGTCCGTACTTGCTTAAGAGTAACATAAATGCATCATTCATGACTAGGATATATGCTTTGTAGACAGGGCTGAGAGTAGTGAACACAGAGCAGCTCCGTGTTCAGCAGAGCTGAACCAACAGCGACTCATTATTCTGTTTCCAGTCAGGTCCCTTGCTCTGGCCTGCTTCAGAAACCCCAGAACATTTGTATTAAAGTACATTGCAGCAGCAATGGAAACAAACAGGAAATAAGGGAGGTCTTAGCTGGTTTTGAGAGGCCACACTAAACATAGTTCAACCTCCAGAAGCAGACTTAAAAATGCTCTCAGTTCCACCTGTGAGGACAGAGACTATTCCAACAAAGATAACGGAGCTGGAAAGTATCAATGTCAGCTTTCAATGCACCTGGAATTTGAAATAATTTTTTTCATTAAGAAAATTGGATTTTGCAGGAGGATAAACAACATCATAAAGAAAAAAGGAAGGTGGATTCATAAAAGAAAGGAATACTGCTCAGGGTAATTTCCAAGTTAAGTGGGGCAAAATTCATTAAGCACTCTTTAAAACTGAATAGGTGTGTAATTAGGAAAACAAAAAAGGTAAATAAAAAAATGATAGAATACCACTGTATGTATGGGAAATGAGTACTGCTTCCCAGAAATACACCATGGGGAAAAGACAAAGCCTCCCATAGTCCCTGTATACAACGAGAAAGGAGAACAAAAGACAGGAATTCATTTGCAGGGGAAACCAACAAACAAAAAACCCCAAATAATAAACCCTGCCTAAGATTACATTTTTCTTCATTAATTGTCTTTTTTATTGTCATTGCATAACAAGAGAAATCTTTTCCCCTCCACATGACAGAGGGTGGGATACACTCCCTTTTGCTTTGGAAAAAAACCCCACCCTTGCATTCTACAAAGCATTCTCTGCCCAGTGGCTTTAAAACACATTCACTAGCACAGAACCATCATCAGGTTTTGACAACAATCTTTCCAGTACTAGTTGCTGACACAGCCCCAATACAATCTTTGATATTCCTTGTGGTTGTGTCTTTAGGCAGCACATTGGCTAAGACTAATCACTTTGTAATATTCAAATCCTTTTTGTCCTTACCATAGCTCACCACAGGCATTCTTCTCAGCATATATCTGAGCATATTCTTAATATAGTTTCTGCTTCAGATAAAAGGCATGGGCTTGGAGAGAACTTGGTTTTCACCTCTACCAGTCAATCTGCTACAACAAACATTTTCATGCATTTCTGCATCATGATGTACAGAAATATGACTACAAAAATTGCCTTTTGTTTATCTGACAGAAGTATAAGACCTCATGAAATAACCACTAGCCAGCATTTCTTTAGGAGTGGGAAAAAAAGCCTGAATACAGATTCCCTTAACACAAACAATTTTATTAATAAGGCAGCAGCACCAAGCAGTATTTGGAAGTACTGAAGTCTGTACACCCACACGAGATCTGCAGGCCTTGTCGAATAGCTTGCTTCTGGCTATCTTCAGTCTTGTAACATTTTCACATTAATATTGGGCAGCATGAATTATCCCACTTGGGGCATTTTAAACATGCTTGAAAATAAATAATGAATACATTGGGCACTATAAATTAGCAAACCTCAGAAGCTGCTACTGTTACAGATCCTGAAAAGTTTTTCTAAACTCGTCAAGCTGTGACTAATAAATAGAGTGGAAATGGCCAATTAATGTACTTAAATAATGACCTTTATCAAAAGTGAAAAATGCTACTTTTTTTTATTCCTTTAATACCAGAAAAAACCCCTGACAATTCTGCTACTTTAGCCCTGCTAGTTCACTAACAGAAATGAGGTTTTATACTTTAAGGGAATCTCCATGTGAACTAGACCTGTGGAACCAAACACAGTACCTAACCTTAACAATTTGTTTCAGCTATTGGAAATACATGTAGTTATACTTAATGTGACAACAAAGTTTGTTAAAAATATCATTTGAAGGTGAAGATTTATGACCATATTTACTTACATCTACAATTTGGAAAATCACAGATCTATAGCCATATGGGTTATATTACAGTGAAGTATGATTTCTCTAAGGGATTAAGACAAAATGTAACTAATTTGTTTTCTAGCCTCAACTTTTTCCAATAAAGACTCACTTTCATTGCTGTACTGAAAATAATGAAATAAAAACATGATGATGATTGGGAGTAGTCAGCATGGATTTACAAAGGGGAAATCATGTTTAATGAATCTGATAGCCCTTTCCCCTGAGACGGGCTCAGTGCACGCTGGGAGAGCAGTGATGATGTATATCTTGACTCCAGCAAGGCTTCCAATGCTGTTTCCTACAATATTCTTGTAGATACACTGACACAGCGTGAACCGGAGCAGTAGACAGTGAAGCAGATTGCAAACTAGCTGAACTGCTGGGCTCAAAGCTTTGTGATGAGCAGCACACATTCCAGCTGGAGGCCCTACTATTACATTAAGGGAAAATAACCCACAGTAGTGTGATGTCAACAGGATCAAGGAGAGAGCAGAATCAGGCAGCAGTACCATTCCTTATCTTTCCTTTCTCCTAAAAATTAATAGATCTGGTAAAAGAAAAAAGTATTGAAAATTGACTACTACAGCATTTGTGGCTTATCAATATTCATCTTCAGGTGACCAAGACACAGATATAGCTTATATACCTCACCAGTATGGCATAAACCATCTACTTGACTGTTGACAAAAACTGCAATACACTGAGTTATAATGTTGTTTTTGCACTACCAGTTCATTTATTCATGAACTGCAGAGAAAAATAAGCACGTGGAATGTATATGAATTTGCAGTTCAAAAGTTACTGCCATCAAGGGGCAGCCCTAAATTATGCACTACCTTTAAAAAAAAAAGTTGTGGTTTGGTTTTTTTTCCTCAGGAATGCATGAACTGCATCTAATGAGCACACCCTTTAGCCTCTTTCCTTTGAAATCAAGTGTTCGTTTGTTGCTCGGGGCTCACGCGCCACGTGACACGTACACCAGAAACAAAACTGGTCCAAAAGTTTGGAAATAAGTACATCAGATTTTCTGTCTTTTTTTTTCCTCTTTTCCCAAATACCAAGTCTCCACCTTATTCAACCACATCCTCATGGGTTAGCCTTGCCTATATGCGGTCATTAGTTTTCCTATAAAACACTGGTTAATGAATAAGTTTAATTGAGAGCTACGAATTACAAGGAAAGCTGTTTCCACAAAAAAACCTAATGAAATGAAAACCTATGACCTGCTAAACCACCAAACATTCCCAATCAAGCCAGGCTCGGATTTTGAATAACAGTGAAGTCTTCAAACATACAAGATCTTCAGTTATGATGACCCTGAAAATTATCTGTTCCAAAATATAATCGTGGCTTCAGAAAAAAAATGAAGGTAAAGTACATTCCTCCACACTTGTGTCAGTGAAGGAGAGAGAGAGAAAATATTCAATTTGCTGGTTTTTTATAGAATTCAGAACCACAAATTAACCTCCACAAATTAATCTAACTTGAAATATTTTATACACATACTTTACTGTTTTCTAATTCTTCACTTTAGATTTCACAAAGTGTGAATTATTAACACAGGTTATTGAGCCAGTTCTTCAAACTAAGAAAATCAAAATAAACTTGTAAGAAACGTGACTGGCATTTCCTTCTTTTTCCTTATAGTAAAATCTCTTCTACTGCAGCTATCCAAGTGTTATCACACAGCTTTATGTTTTCCTCTGTCCAGCTCATGTGCAAACATGCACAAAAATGGGGGGAGAGCAAGATGACGAAAACTTCTGGTGTAGCTGACATCTGATCTGAATTCTGATTACCACCCGCTGTGTCGTTTAACTAGAAACAAGACCTAAAATCTCTCTAGAGAATATATGAGTGTGATTTAGCTAACTGACATCTGGATGCTCTACATAAATATAGCTGA
This sequence comes from Psittacus erithacus, assembly GCA_009867235.2. Lineage (NCBI taxonomy): Eukaryota > Metazoa > Chordata > Aves > Psittaciformes > Psittacidae > Psittacus > Psittacus erithacus. The sequence goes on from WYDI02014750.1 coordinate 27,728, forward strand.
AAGAACATTTTCCTGGCAGTTACAAGCCTGACTGATAAAGTGAGCAGTCTGAGCATTAAGGCTTCAGGTGGCTCATTACATTGCTATTGACAAATCAAAAATCTTTTTCCCCTACATCTCAAACCAGTTCCTGCACAAAGTCTTTGCACCATACACGGCTGAGTTCTGTGGCCAACATGGGAGGAGAGGTCCCTGCCTTCTCTGGAAAAAACACACCCAGAATGCTCATATTAAAGGACACAGGTGCACGTAACCAAGGAGGCAGGAATACTCCATATATACCCAGCGCAACTTGTGACAGCTGTACTTTGCAAGAAGGATTCAGTTATACATTTTGCAATGAAAAACTATGATATATCAGATAGGTATTTACAAACAGAGGTTCATTTCATTTGTATGTAGGTCAACAAAGAGTAGCACAAACAGCAAATTCAAAGCTGTATAGAAGCACTTGAACAACCTGTTTAAATTCTAAAACCTCTTTATGCTTTTATTGAACGTTACTTGTCACTGTGATCATTAGACCTTGTGAACATAATCATGCAGAAGGAACATTGTTGGGCAGACCTGCACTTGACAAATAAAACTAGAACCAACTCATTCAGGCAATTCAACACAGTTTTCATATCAACATCATAAGGTCTTACTAGGAAGAGAGGGGGGACAAAATAAAGGAATACTGAGAAGTCAGCTAATGAAAATCTTGAGCAGATTTACACCAAACACCTGAAAAATTACAAAAGAACGCACTGCTAAAATGTAAAAATATTTAGCTTATTATAGAAACAGAGACAGAATTGAAAAAAAGTTGAACTTTTTTTCCGAACAGATTCAATGAGACTTAGCGCAGTTTTGTTTTCTACATTAAATATATAAAACAATAAATGAAATGTACCCTCTTGAATTGAAAAAAAGTCAGTTAAATCCATTTTTGAATCAGTAACAACTGCAGAATCTGCACTCCATCAAGCTGTTATCCTGCTTTTATAAAATTAAGAGACACATTCAGAAGCCTTAATACGATAAATGCATTAATATAATCATGGATTGTCTCTCAGTATTGCTACAGGACAACTTTTAAAATGCAGAACAAAGTTAAGTGCAATGTAACCCAATCCAATCTAATTTGTTAAATCCCATTTAGTCAAGTTTGTAAACTCTTCTGCCAGCATCAGCTCTTTTTGTTGCCAGTTAGTAACAACATTACTACTACTGTGAGAAAAGGCAAAGCCACGGGCACCACTATGGTGCACAGATCTCTTACTGCATTTTACAAATACGTGCTCTCAGCAAAGAGCTGCTTAAATAGATTGAGTGTCTAACTGCTGCATAGAAGAAATTCTAATGAACTGGATACAAGTCAGATACTGCAATCTTCTAATTTACTGAAAAGCTTCCAAACTTTCCACTGTCACACACTTCTACATTAGTATCACCGCTTCATTTGGTAGAACTGATCAGAAAAGCATAAAAGCAATAAGCGTTCTATGAGTAGGCAACAGCAGTTGGGAATTCTCTTGTTAACTGTTGAAAAATATGCAGGAGTGACTGGAAAATGGAGATCTAGATTTTTCTAATACTGCAAAATACAACAGCTCTCAATAGATTTTTCTCAGGTCTGTTTAAAATTATAATAGGTCAATTTAGTTTAGTCTGTAGTTTGATGATTTATTTTCTTCAGTTACAAAGCTGCTTCAGAATTTCTTGTCTTCAAGCTGCAGCTTCCCACCATTAGGGCAGATAACTGAAATTTACTGGGTTAAAAACCATCAGATTTGTTTCAGAAGCTTTTTAAAAATGTCACTTCTTAGCTTTGACTTTCCAGAAGACTTCCACAAACCTCTACATCAGCAGAGCCAAGCTGGTAGTAATGAAAACATCTCAAGCAACTGCCCCTCCGCCTGCAGAAACCCCAAGTACACAGGAGCTGTGAACAGCAGAGTAACTATTCATTGAGTGTTGTGCAGTGAAACAGATAGGAGAATTACTCCAGCAAAATTACTCCTTTTTTTAAACTCATTAGTTAAACCACATCAGTTCCTCTAATTCAGTTCAGAAGGGACCATACCAGGGTCTCCAAGATCGGCACATGGGAAAGAATGAGCTACCTGGGCAGGAGGTGGCAGGACTGCTGTTGGTAGCAGCTTTCAACATTCACCAAAATACACCTTGTGGTGGACCCTGTGAGACATTTGAGAAGATCAAAGGGCTTGCTAATGTCAAAAGCGGGCAATTCTGCTGCTCCAGCTTCCCTTGCACTGGCCACGTGCTCATCTGACCTCTCAGGAGAGTGATTCAGCTCTTTGCCAGTAAAATAACTCAGGAGATAAAAAGTGACAAGTATTGCAGCTGGCACAGGAGTATCAGGAGTGGTGCCTGGACTACAGGATGAGAGAGAGGAAGCCCAGTAGGAAGCAGCAAGCTGTCAGATGAACTCCAAGGTGTCATCAAACTTCACGCTTCAAGACCTAGGTTAAAATTGCTATTTGAACAATTCATTATTTCAGGCACACAAGCAGTGCTAGGGAAATGAAACAAAAGCAGTGAACTTCATTTAAATACAGGCTGAGAACAACTGTCAAGAGGGCCAAGGTCAGTATCAATTCCCTTGATCATACCCCTTACTGCTGTAAAGTACCAACTGCTTTTATCTTTTAACAGTTGAACAGATTAATATGACTAGTTAAAATTGCCAGCCTCTATGGGATGAAGAGAAACAGATATATGTGAACATGTCTTGAAAACTAAAGGGTGTTAAGAAGGTAAGAAATGAGTAAGCCATGCCACAAAACTCTGTAGAAAGTAAAACTTCTACTTGCCAAATTCTGAATTGTGTTTCCCAGCCTCATTTCAGAGGTGCCAGCCCTGTGTCAGACCTCATTTGCACTTAAGTGTACTGCCATCAACCATATTTTTGGTCAGATGAAAGATAAAAGAACTTCCATCTTTAGCCACAGCACCACACCACCACCACCCTCAAAATAACACTGAAAAAGAACACAAAACCAGAACAGAAAAGGGAGAGAGCTCATGGCTGGCACCGCTCTGGGACAACTCAACCACTGGCTTTTACTCTTTGAGGTTTCACAGTGTCACCCGATATACCTTGGTGTCATCCTGATTCTTGTTAAGAATACTACTGAGAGCTCAGGACTTTTTATCAAATAGATTTATTGGGAAGTTGGGAACAAATCCATTTAGATGAATTGTAAAATGAGGGCTTAGCATTCCGTGGCACAAAATGACAGGCACATGCTGAAATGAATTAACCCCACTGGCTTGGATGTAATATCTTGTGTCTTTAAATGTATCATTCCTCAATTTCTAAAGCTATCTGAAAACTCCTAAAATGTTGTGAAAGTAAAGGAAGGGACTGAAAGTAGAATTGAGCTCCTCATTGTGGTTTTGATTTCCTAGTGATCTTAGCAAATCACTAACTCATTCTTCACTGTCTGCCTCATAAAACTGAGACAAAAACCTTGATATATATCTGACACTTTTAATACGAAAAGCACTTTAGAGAAGCTTTTTGACACAGGATGAAAGACTGTACTTTGCCATACAGAATAGCTGTATTACCTGGCACGCTCATTATACACTGTCAGAAAGCAACAACTTTCAGCATCTTTTCCACTTATTACTCCCCACTCTTTGACCATGTTCAGTAATTATGGACGGAATTTTGTAGATTGCTTTAGTGACTTATAAAAGCAATTCCTTTGGAAATCCAGACAAACCTGTTTCTCAATTGTTCAGAAATGTTTTAGAGTCTTGCTGGTATTTGGGTAAGGGTTTTTGTAAAATAGGAATCATCCTTATTCAAAATCTCTGTCATTTCTTATTGCTATAAAGGGAAAATAACCCAAATTAACTATTTTTCTTGTCGGCATCACTAACTCCTGCACACATTCCTACACAAGCAGCATTCACATCACTAACACAATTATTTGTGATTTCTACACATACGTTTTTGAGTCACAACTTGGAGCATTGCTTCTTCTCCCTGTTTGTTGTACTGGCTGCACAGAGGCACAAAGATAAGGTGACCACATTGTGAATGTTACATGACGATTTTTGCTGCACACATTAGCCAGGCTCCCCTGGCTGTGCTTACAGCTACTGGAATTTCTCTAGCAAATCAGAATGATTTTTGGCACACTTCAGACTCACTCTCCTTCAGCAGAAATTGGCCTGCCTATTTTAGAAACAATCAGAGAGCACCAACCACGCATTTATTTGACTACCTGACCTGCCCTTCAAAACAGTCATTACCATGCAGAATAATGACATTCTGCAAAGAGGAAACTGCCATTCTCAAAAGCAGCGAGTGCTTTTGGGAATCATTTCTGCAAGCCAAACAATGCTGTTCAGCCAATGAACTGACATCACTCCTAAAAATACTACTTTGTATATCAGTGAAAATGACGCCCAGACACACTAAACAAGGAGGCTGTATGTTACTTGTGGGTGGCAGCCAGCCGAGACTGCTATCTCTCTACCCATCTGCTTCTCCCACACTGCCAGCTCCTAAGACCTTTGTTAAAAACAGGACTTGAATTATGCAATTTGCCAGACTCTGCCCCTTTCTTACTACTGACTCTAATGCAGTGTCATATTCATGTCTAGAGGAAGGGAAAAAACCTACATTTCTTCCATTGGCTTTCGCAAGAGGTTCAGACAAAATACATGAGCTGCTGAAAATTCATGGCTCCATGTATTTCTATTTCTTCAGCTCCTCATACCAGCACATTTTCTGGTTTTCCTCAGAATGAAAGTCATTAGAGATAACAATTTAGCCAAGTGCTAAGGAATCCAAAGTGATGTTTCCTAATGAAGGTGCAGCTCTTTGCAAGCGCTACACCACAGAGTCCTTAACAGAAATTGCTGCAGCAGAGTATGAGAAAAACAAGGGCTGGAGAATGAGCTTGTGAAGGGTTCCAGGATGCCTGACAGCCAAGATCTCCACTTGAGGCTGCCTAGGGGCTGTGAAGATACCCAACATTTAATTCTGGTCACATGCTGTGAATCCTGTCTGTGTCTAACAAGATGTTCCAGATTCCAGAACTATTCCAGGCTGCATTCATTTCCAAAGAATTATAAAAAACCCAGAGATTTGGGATGATTTTGGAACTGCCCTTTTAAGCAAAACTAAGGAGAATGAGTGGGGGAAAAAGAAGGTGAATAGTTTGAATCACCGACGAACTACAGGACTGCTCTATAAACCATCTGCATATTCACAAGAAATTGCAAAATGCTATTTTTGGGATCAATTCATGTACTTTGTAATTTTTTTCTACCAACTGGACAATGCCATACCATACAGAATGAGTACATTTCAGCTGAGATATTATCAAGCGTTGTAAAGCAGAACTGAGTGAGATAGATTAAACAAAAGCAAAAAAACCCTCCCTTTCTCCCTCCCCCTTACGCTGGTTTTGCTCCTTTGGTGCTAAAGATTATTTTTATTTGCTCATTGTCCTTTTGGGGAAACTTTACCCCAGTCACTGGATGAAACTGTTCTGTCTTTGGCTTCCATCTTTCTGGCACTTCTGGAAGTCCTACCCAAGGTTTTTATCACTTACAAATGCTCCTTAAGCTGATCTTAATATCTGAACATTTTGACATTGCGCATCTCAGGATTTTTACATTGTAATTTTGCCTTTTCACTTCCTTTTAGACAAAGAGAATCAATTTCTTTATTTAAGGTGTACATATGGCATAACAATGTGTGCAGTCTGAATAGCAGAGGGAATTCCACTTAAAATGGAATATAGCCAGAAAAGGAAAAAAAAGTCTTGTCTAACTAAAGTGTCTAACTGAAGTGAGGCAGGGCTGCCACGTTCTCAAATCCATCAGTATTCGTGAAGACCATAGCAGAAGTACAGCCTCCCTAACAGTGTTATATTGCCTTTTTCCTGCATTCAAAATATTGCATGATTATCAAAATAAACTGAAAACAGAAGAGAGGAAGCTTTCTGAAGACTGCAGAAATGCACAGTAAAACCTTATCTATCCTCAAAATAGACAAAGTTGCAGTGGGAACACTGACTTCTTAAATGATATTTGGCTGTCTACAGAATATACAGGAGTGAGAAAAGATCAGTGTCTTATGGTAAGAGTTCGTTTTGTCTCAAAATGTCTACTGGTTAATAGTTTCAGCTTAAGTTTCTGTAGGAAAAAACTTTGCTTTGCTTTATTTAGGAAATAAGAGTAACTGCCTTTTATAAACAATACGCACTCTGGGGCCAAGACGATTTTACTGTGCACTTGTTATTTAAATGAGTGCAGTGTCTCCATATGGCTATATGGATGCTAGATATATGTTATATACTCAAGGGGCATTGAAGGGTTTAAAGTGCATATGTTAACAAATAATGCTGAGTTGGCACCTCTGCATTGCTGTCTTTACTACAGCATAGAGTAATATATTCTATTTTTTCATTTACTATTTTCCTTGGAAGTATTTTTAAGTGCTAAAAAGCACCTGGGGATTTCACAGAAACTTTACTTTATAATCAGCTTATCTCAGGAATTAGAGTACTGAAAGCCTCCTAAGACTTGCAGTCAGTTCTGGTGTGGTAAATCATACTTTTATCTATGCTCTTCAAAGTAAAACCAAAACCAAATTCCACATATATAACTATAAATATTGGTTAAATCTAGAAACCCCAGACAAACTGCTTAGTATTGACACTTCTCATTTATTACGATACTATGTTAATTCATGCCAGATGGAGACTATTCAAACGTTCATGACTTGTACTTGTCACGAACATATGTTCCTGGAATAATGGAGTGGTTTCTTAGCAAACAGCATCCCATATTTAAAAACCTATGATGAGGCCTATAAAATAAAAAACATAAACAGAGAATGGCGCAGCTGGAAAACAAAAAACTTCAGGTTCTTCACTACCTGGAGGGTTACGGAGGGTAATGGATTCTTTGCACACTTTTAGCTGTATGCTGGGCAGAGTGCTGTAAGCTAATCCAACCAGCTGAAGAGGAACACTGTACTTTCTGATTGCCTCGTATCAGAGCAATTCTTCTTGTACATTCAAGAGAAATAGTTCTAGCACAGGGGAAAGCAAGGTAAAAACTAGATCTTCAAAATCCTGCATGTCATTTCAAGGCCTGCCTTGTAGAAATGCACAGGGTGAATGTGTCAAGGACATGCCCGGGAAGAGTCAATTAGAGTGCCTGAACATACAGCCAGAATTCGGGTCTTGTTACTATAAGCCAAGAAATGTATGATCAGGGATAACAAAGGCTTGCTCTCACAGTGCTGTCATTGATTAAGCCATCAGAGGTAGGTGCTGTAGGAGAAAGTGTATGTTATGTATTTTTAAAAATATTCTGCTTAATTAGAAAAATAGATTTCTCAGCTTGTTGCCATAATGTCCTTGAATTATGAGCACAGTTCCTTTTCCCTTCCCATGTGCCTCGTTTCCACTGCCAGTTAACTTACACCTGAATGCTTCATTTCCAATACAATGAAATGATTGCTTTGGGGTTTTGCCCTAAATTGCAAAGTCTCTCCAATTAACTTTGCTGCAGATGGACTGGTTTCTGACGGTGAAAATACAACAGGACTAGTTAAATGCTCTTCTTCCCTTTTGAAATAGACAGAGACAGAATTACTGTTGCTGACCGAATGAAAGGTTTCAGAACACCTTCCCCAGGTTTTGTCATGGAGAGATACAAACTCCAAACCTAACTTCCATCCTGCCATAACTAGAGCATGCAGAATTACCAAATTCTTTGTGCAGATGTTTGAATGTGAAGATTTCTGAAAGAGAATGGTCAAAAGTGAATTAACTTGGGAAAAAAACCAAAAGACAGCAGAGCTGAAAATGGCGTATGCTGGTCTGAGAGGCGGCCAACAGGGGTGTAAGTGGAAAGACAAAGGAAAAGTCCATGCAAAAAGGGATCACACAGTCCAAATGGAAAAGGAGTGGGCTAAGTAGTAGTGAGAATACACCCAGAGGAAACAAGCAGCAAAGGAAACTCACAAAAGTATGACCATTTCTTCCAAGACACAGAAGTCACCTGCAAAGGAAAGAAATTGCGATAGGAAATGGGGTGGAAAAAGGCACTTTTGTTGCAGAATAAAAACACTAAGCGAATTGGGCAAGTGGCACTACATGTCACACCAACAGCTTTAAGCTTTACATTTCAGACATGCAGATATGTTAATAATCACAGGAGCCATTTTTATCCCCACACTGAGGTACATTATCTCTAACAAATACATCAGAAAGAAACTGACGTTTGAAAGACTAAACCATGTCTACACGACAAACTCCCAAAGGCACTGTCAGAGGCTGACTGCATGAGGGGAAATTACCCTTTCGGTAGGTAATCCTGCCAGAGCACAACCTGTTCTCACTCATGGTGCCCCATGCCCATCGCACTGCCTCAGGCTGTGCAGGAGATGCTACCTGATGAGAAGCACATATGAAGCTCATCTGTGAGCAGCCAGCTGTATTTAGGGTACATGCACTCTCATTGACAGAATTCTGCCAGGAAAACTTGACTTTTGGGGTTTTTTTTCCTCTATTGGGAAAGGGAGAACAGCGAAAAGCCAAAATGAAGAGAAAAAGATGTAAGCTGCTGATGCTTGCTGGTACACAGCAGCAGTTAGGGGTCACGCTCAGTGTCCACAGGAGAAACATATACTTATACAACCATCCTACAGTCAACTTCATGCACATATGGTTTCTGTGATGAGCTAACCTTGTCTCATCTCTTGTGTTTTTCTCACAAACACCACCAGATTTTACTGTGCTTGGCAACCCAAAGTAGAGATCTGCACCCTATGCCTGTATATAGGCAACAAATTATAATTTAATCCAAGTTCATTGTTAAACTACGGGACTGACATTCTTCAGGGATTAGAAAACAAATGTAACTACTTTCTTTAAGAGTTATTTCCACTTAATGTGTCTGTCCTCCACACTGACCATCAGAGATCACATTTCCCAAAAGGGGACACTAGCTGCAGCTGCATGTTTCCATTCCAGAGACGAATCGAATCAATTCATAGCTTAGTAATATGCACTATCTTTTAGGCTGCTCAGGGTCAGGCTACTGTCCATTTTGGAAGGGTAGATGAGAGAAAGGAAGAGACAGGAAATTAGGAGTGAAAGAAATTTTTAGATTTTGAATTACCATGACAGAATGAGCTTCTGCAGCACTGAAAAGCCCGTTACAATATTTATCGACTGCTGCCAGTTGTAATGGCAGCATGTTTCCCCCCTCTATGCTGACTCAATATGCATAGAAAATGAAAACCTGTTGGATGAGATAATAAAATGTGCATGTGCTCTGCCTGATAGCAGTAGCCCTGGTGATAATCCCGTGAATTCCCAAAATATGTTCTATCATGATTCAGAGAACAGTATTACATCCCACACAGAAGAAGAAGGGGGTGCTAGCAGGAATGACCAAAACCTCCAGCCTGACAGATAAAACAAACCCTTCATACAACTGTTTCTTTCAGAAAAAAGCTAAAAGGAAGCAGACACCCCAGCAGCAAGTATTCAGCCTTCAGTCAAACACAATCTAAAAATCCCCATCACTCAATAAAACACACAAGTTTACATTTGTCTCTGTCATATACGCTTTGTTTACAGGCCCTGAGAAATGATCTCCATGCCACACACCTTTCTGTGACCGAGACAGATGGTATGTGATCTTGAATGCAAAGGATAATACCGTTACCAACCCTAAACATATTGTTTTCCCCATATGATGGGAGCTGCTGCACAGAAAAGAATCAAGAGATTCAGTAATTTCTGTTCTTCTGTGTACTTATCCACTTCTTCAAAAAACAGCAGCTTTCTCTTTCCAGTCTTCTGAAAGAGTGGGAAATGGAAGAAAAGTTGGAAATACTTTGCATACTCTTAAGAAGTGGTGAGCCAAGGTTACTCACACCTAGAATCCATGTGCGTGTTCACACATAAGCAAGACACATATACAGGCATATACGCAGATAAATAGAAACACAAACTGCTTTTTAAATAGATAGTGCTACTTTTTGTGCTACAAAACATGATTTTTTGGCAATACCCAAAAGCTACTGTGAGCATCCAAGCAGAAAAAGAAATATATTCTTATTTGCTTAATCGCTTTTTACTACAGACCATTTAACTTTCTCCCTCCTTCAGTGACAGAAGACCAAAGACTGTCAGGTATTTCAAACCACGATCTGCACTACACTTGATGTTTGAACCACAGCTCAAAATCATTGGATTCAGACCTACAATTGCTGCTATTCCTGGATGTGCCACAAAATTCAGCTTAGTGGTACATGGCCTCTGCCCAATTACAAATTAGGGCAAAACGTTCCAGGCAAAGAAGTCCTACACAGCTGTAGCACCTATGAGCAATCCAAACAGCAATGTCTTCTCATCTCTTGATACCAGCACAGCTCAGCTGTGCTGATCCATCTACCAAGCACACGCACATGCTCGTTTTACCTGGGCAGCTTTAAAGTATTTTACCCTTAAAGGTATTCTCTGACCTTTCTCTTGTTCCAATTCCCACTCTGATTCCCAGATTCACCCTGAAGCTGTCTCCCCTTTTTCCAGAACAGATCTCTGTCCCATCCCACTCAGGAGGTGACGCTTTACAAGACTGAATGGGGAAACCACAGGCCCTCCAGAGGTTGAAAACTAAACAACAATTCATTTTATTGTAAACTTCCCTAAAACTGTGTCGGGAGGAACTGAATTCTTGGCAAGTTCTTATCCAATG
>WYDI02014752.1:0-35853 GCA_009867235.2 Psittacus erithacus
CTTCCTCCCCTCCCGATTGCTCCCTCCCTCTGAGCTACATGGTCTATTTGCTGCCTCTCATCCTGTGTCTCTGCAGATGCTATAGAGCAACAGGTTCAGGAACTTAAAATACAGGGGTGGGGAGAAAGAAGGAGGAAAAAAAAAAAAAAAAAAAAAGACGACGGAGGAGGAGGAAGAAGAACAAACCCAGAGCAGGAGGCAGAGAAGACGGGGACAACCCTAGTCGCCGCTGCAGCTGCTGCCACCCCCACCCCTTCTCGGGGATGTACCTTTCCATTTGTTGCTTCTTCCTCTGCTGGGCTCCCGCCCTGTCGCTGAAGAACCTGAACTACTCGGTGCCGGAGGAGCAGGGAGCCGGCACCGTCATCGGGAACATCGGCCGCGATGCGCGACTGGCGGCGGGCGCGGCGGGGGGAGGGATGCTGCCCGCCGAGCGCGGCGCTCCCGGCGGCCGCGGCCCCAAGTCCACCTTCCGGGTGTTGGAAAACTCAGCCCCGCACCTCCTGGACGTGGACGGGGAGAGCGGGCTGCTCTACACCAAGCAGCGCATCGACCGCGAGGCGCTGTGCCGGCGCAGCACCAAGTGCCAGCTCTCCCTCGAGGTGTTCGCCAACGACCAGGAGATCTGTATGATCAAGGTGGAGATCCAGGACCTGAACGACAACGCACCAGCGTTCCCCTCTGACCAAGTGGACATGGACATCTCAGAAAATGCTGCACCAGGCACCCGCTTCCCCCTCACCAGTGCCCACGACCCGGATGCTGGAGACAATGGGCTGCGCACCTACCTGCTCACCCGTGATGACTATGGCCTCTTCTCCCTTGATGTGAAGTCCCGAGGTGATGGCACAAAGTTTCCAGAGCTGGTCATCCAGAAGCCATTAGATCGTGAGGAGCAGAGCCATCACACCCTGGTGCTGACGGCATTGGACGGCGGTGACCCACCACGCTCGGGCACAGTGCAGATCAATGTGCGCCTCATTGACTCCAATGACAACAGCCCCATCTTTGAAGCAGCTTCTTATGTGGTAGAGCTGCCTGAGAATGCACCACTGGGCACTGCTGTTATCGACCTTAATGCCACTGATGCTGATGAAGGTACCAACGGAGAGGTGCTCTACTCTTTCAGTGGCTACGCACCTGAGCGTGTCCGTGACCTGTTTAGCATCGACCCACAGAGCGGTCTCATTCGTGTCAAGGGTAACCTGGACTATGAGGAGAGTGGCCTCATTGAGATCGACGTCCAGGCTCGGGACCTGGGGCCCAATCCCATCCCTGCTCACTGCAAGGTCACTGTCCGCCTCATTGACCGCAATGACAATGCACCCACCATTGGCTTTGTCTCTGTTCGCCAGGGAGCACTGAGTGAGGCTGCCCCACCAGGCACTGTCATTGCCCTGGTGAGGGTCACTGACCGAGACTCAGGCAAGAATGGGCAGCTCCAGTGTCGAGTGCTGGGTGGTGGCAGTGGGCCAGGAGCTGTCCCATTTACCCTGGAGGAGAACTATGACAACTTCTACACTGTTGTCACTGACAGGCCCCTGGACCGTGAGGCACAGGATGAGTACAATGTGACCATCGTGGCACGTGATGGAGGCAACCCCCCTCTCAACTCCACCAAGTCATTTTCTGTTCGGATCCTTGATGAGAACGACAATCCACCCCGCTTCAGTAAGAACCTCTATGTGTTACAGGTCCCTGAGAACAACATTCCTGGAGAGTACCTGGGCTCCGTCTTGGCTCAGGACCCTGACCTGGGCCAAAATGGGACAGTTTCTTACTCCATTCTGCCTGGGCATGTGGGAGATGTCTCTATTTACACCTATGTCTCCGTCAACCCCACCAATGGTGCTATTTATGCCCTGAGAAGCTTCAACTATGAGCAGACAAAGCACTTTGAGTTTCGTGTACTGGCCAAAGACTCGGGTTCACCCCACCGTGAAAGCAATGCCACGGTGCGCGTCACTGTGCTCGATGTCAATGACAATGCACCCCTCATCGTCTTGCCCGCCCTCATCAATGACACAGCTGAGCTGCAGGTGCCTCGCAACGCTGGGGTGGGCTACCCCGTGGGCACTGTCCGTGCCCTGGACAGTGACTTTGGGGAGAGTGGGCGCCTTACATACGAGATTGTGGAAGGCAATGAGGAGCACCTCTTTGAGATGGACCCCACTAGCGGTGAGATACGCACCTTGCACCCCTACTGGGAAGAACTCAGCCCTGTTGCTGAACTGGTGGTAAAAGTCAGTGACCATGGAAAGCCCAGCCTCTCTGCAGTGGCTAAGCTCATTGTCAGGGCCTTGGCAGGGCCCCTGCCAGAGGCTGGTGAGCCGCAGGTGAATGGTGAGCAGCATCGGCGACCACACTGGGACTTGTCGCTGCCCCTGATTGTGACACTGAGCACTGTGTCCATCATCTTGCTGGCTGCCATGATCACTATTGCTGTGAAGTGCAAGCGAGAGAACAAGGAGATCCGCACCTATAATTGTCGCATTGCTGAGTATAGCCACCCTCAGCTGGGAGGAGGGGGAGGCAGTGGCGGGGGAGGAGGAGGCAGTGGCAGTGGAGGGGGCAAGGGCAAGAAGAAGAAAATCAGCAAGAATGACATTATGCTGGTGCCCAGTGAGGGTGAGGACAGCCGAGGCCCCCTCAATGTCATGAACGTGGTGAGCAGCCCATCCCTGGCCACCTCACCCATGTACTTTGACTACCAGACCCGCCTGCCCCTCAGCTCTCCCAGGTCTGAGGTGATGTACCTGAAGCCTGCCTCCAACAACCTGACTGTACCCCAGGGACATGTGGGCTGTCACACCAGCTTCACGGGGCAAGGGACTAACGCCAGCGAGGCTCCCCAGAGCCGGATGTCCATAATTCAGGTAGGAGACTTTTAGAATATCCTGGACCTCACTTTAGACACCGGTTTAACTTTACCTTTTGTCTGCAGTGAAATCTGCTTTAAGACACCACTGAAGGGACCAGCACAAATCACTAAAGAGAGGTGGACTTAATGAAAGTGGAAACTGACCATATCTGGCGGGTCTGGTTCTGTTGTCACACTGTTCTTTCCCAAAGGATTCACAAGTAAATGCCCCCTGAAACAGTCACACAGTGTAAAAGAGGGGCAAGCGAAAGTGTAGGCAGGTGTTTAGTATGCTTGGGGCATGCTGGGGTGTTTTCCCAGAAGACTGTTAGACAGAGGTGAGCGCTTCCACAGGTTTCACTTCACTTTGGTTTGGGGTGGAAAAGGGGGACAGTGTTTCTGAAGCAGTCATATTATCTGCAGTAACTAACAGGACGTGGGAGAAACTCTACACACTGAGGACATCTATTGCAACAATGTATTATAGCCCTGCAATCTTCTATGTAAATATGAGCTATATTTCCAAGATGTATGTTTTTAATTTTAAAAAATTTCTTTATAATATAGATCCATAAATATATTTTATTTGACACAGAACAGTATCATTTGGGCTCCATTGCCTCCTCCTCTCCCCATAAACAACCAAACCTTAAGCACTGAAAATTCTGCTTAGTCAAACAGGAAGAAAATGTATGTGGTGATTCCCTCCCACCCCAAAATGTTAGCAGAGCTCACCTCTTGTCATAAACCAGCAAAACAACTAGTCAGATTTCCAGTAGCCTGAGTCAATATTGAAGATTGCTTTGTAGTGAGACGTACATGATCTGCCTCCTACCAAAGCTCATTTAGAAATTGCAGCTGGGCTGCATTCTGCTGCCACTTATATCCACACTGTCCTCTACTGACTTTTGTGAATGTGAGAAATGGCAGAATTTGGACCATTTGATACAGGATGCAAATCAAAGAATGACTTAATTTTTAGTAGGTAGTTTAAAGTTCAAACTCAGAAGATGTATTCCAGAGCAGTGAACATGCAGAGTGAAGGTGAGGGCAGAATTTGGCTTCAGTTGATTAAATTTAAAGTATTGCTTCATGATTAATGCAGCTTAATGTTCAAATACTACAGATATGTTCCAAAGTGATTTTTGACATTTGGACTGAAAGCAGGCTCTGGATAATGACTATTAAATATATTTGAAATGTCAGATCTGTTTTATCCTGTGGTTCTTCTAATATGCTGTTCTGAGTCATAAGGGACTGAGCTGAGTGTATCAGAAGTGACACAGACTCATTTCGTGTGTGCAGCTAGTGGGAAAGAAGTTGCACTGTAGACACTTGATGTACCAAAAGAAAATTCATAATTCCTTGGAGTTATCACACCCTGTGGTCTGTGAGCACCGAATGTTCTAGTTGCCAGCTTCTGCTCCTACTGTTTTAAACTAAATAGAAGTGACGATTGGTAATTTGCAGGTTAAATAACCAAAATTCCAGTAAACTAATGGCCTGTAAATTGAATATTTATAACTGTGAAAAAAAGAAAAAAAAAAACAAAACAACAAAACCAGAAAAAAAAAGGCTGTCTGCGCAAGGTCACTGTGAACTAATCCTCAATCTACTATTGAGTTGTGTCACAGAACCAATTTCATTTTATGCCTATCATGAATTTTTGTTGCTATCAATTAGGTGAGTGGAGCAACACTTAGAATCTGAAATTGATTTTAACAAAAAGTGACACTTCAGGAAAGAGTTTAGGTTACGGCAGAGCCGGAGATAATTTGATTTATAATTCATGCTTTAAAACCAAATAACTTTCAATGACACTTGTTAAAGTAATGTCAACTTTTTTATTGTAAAATGGAGTTGTCAGAATGCTAAAAGAAAAAAACAAACTCATTTTTTTCCTACTGACAAGTGTAATAGTTACTAAAAGACAGAAAAATATACTTTTCTATAACCATGTAATGTCTATATAAAGCAATTAATTCATGTATTGTTGCTACTGAGTAGTAAAGATTCAACTGTAGTGTAAAATCCCTATGGAAAATATGATTCCTTTTTTTACAGTGCTCACTGTATAATATCAATCATGTTTTTTTTTTTCCCTGAGATCTATATAAAGCTAAAAGAGGAATTTCCTCCATTAAAAAGGTGTGTTGTGATTTCTATAAGAGTTTTCGTTTTGACAACTGTGGAAAATGTTAACAGTAGCTCCTCACATCCCATACTGGTATATCTAATAATATTTTCGCTTTCCCTGAATATCTACAGAGTATTTTGAATGTTCAGGTGGTCCAGCCAGTAGATTAGGAGTCATTTTTCTCTAGTCAACAACCTATTCAAGCATAGTTATTGATATTATATCTTGTAGTTTTATTGACAAAACAAATACACCAGTATGAAACAGAGTAGTTGCTTTCTATTTAGGAAAGGTCCAGACCTAAAGTGGTTTGATGGGAAAATCTGATCCTCTTCACTATAATTTTTCATTGCTAAAATACTTTATGCTCCATCTCCACATCCCCAGAGTAAATTTCATATACAATTTGCATTTAGAATGCAGACATTGCTTTGTGTCTGGTCCTCTACTCCTGCCTCATGTAAAATTCAAACTGCAGACTTAGGGATAAATAGTAAAGGATCAGTCCTCTCTCTGGATCTACTATATCCTTAATCACTCCAGGAAACCTGTGTCTGGAAAGGTAAATTGCACAGTTAGGAATCAGAGTATAGCTAGTGGAAAAAAAATATGGAATCCAAACAGCTGCTTTATCATCTCCTTTCATTAGTCAGTTCAGAAAAGCAGTTTTCTTCTTTACTTCAGTAAAGGAAAGGTAAACGATTGTGTAAGTGTTCTCTAGTGAATATTCACTTTAGTGTTTCCATATATATTACTGAACCACGATAATCTCACACTATATAATTCATATGGTGGAACTGCTTTTCTTCACTCTCATTTTCTCAGCAAGACTTTAATGGCAGAATTTTCTAGCAGGAGCCTGTTATTAAAACTTTACATATATATGTACATATACATCTATATGTATATATATATACACTTGCTAAATATTATATTATTATTACTTAGTACATCCTATTAGGTTTATAAATATTTAAAACCAAATAAATAATTTCTTTCTCGGTAAGATCTGAATTTTCTCACTCCTATTAGGAGTGCATAAACATTTTTTTTGCTTTGCTTACTAGTAAGTGCTAGTAAAGTCAATAGGCTATATGATTCCTTTATTTCTCATAAATAGTATTTTATTCTACAGATAGCCCAATTTGTATCAATCAATACCTGCGGAGTAAAGTGTTAACTTAGTGACTATGGGTTTCAGACTGACCCAGAATGACCAACAGCTGAATAGAATACTGCCAGATATGTGTAAGAGCAGTGTAACCTTTCCTAAGTGACTTATGTTACACATTAGTCACACAATTTAACAACTTGTGTGTTTACTCACGACTTTGTATCATCCAGCTATATGCCATGATATGTGTTACTATATGAATCCATGAGTCTTCAGTACCACAAAAAAAAGTAATTTATACATGCATGCAGATGTGAATGTTTAAAATTTTGAATGGACAGCCAAGGTTGCTGTGTACTTTCAGATTTTACTGGCATGAGAGACTTGCAAGTGCTTAAGGTCTCCAAAAAGAGACCTTTTGTGATTTGATGCACACATGAGGTGGATGTGTATGAAGAACAGTGTTTAGTAACATACTGGGAAGTTAGGACAGCTACACTTTTGGCATGTTTCATTGCTTTTAACTTCAGCAATCATATTCTAAGCATACTTCAGGAACTGTGCTTTCAAACACAAGTTTGTTAAAAATATTTAAATATAGGCCAGTGTCATACAATTGTCATTGCCAGATTCAAAATTCTATGTGACCTTTAAATCACTTACGGTCCAAACTACTAATTTTTATTGGGGTGGAAAAAGAAGAAAGTGTGAGTAGATGGCATGACTACGCGGCTGCAAGAAGATTTGTGGTAAACTCTGTTCATCTCATTCTGGTGAGAAAATCAAGCTGACCTACTCACCTGACCAATAGAAAGAGAATTTTGCTTTATTTTGAGGTGCAGACATTAGAAAAAGAAATATCATGCGCTAAAATACAAATATATATTCATATCTCTCCTACCAAAAAGTTGACATTTACCTGTGTGAAGAAGTTGAAATTTCTTCTTGCAGGTTTCCAGTAGATAAAAGAATGGATGGACAAAGGGAAACAGCTTCTTTAAAAAGATAGGGTCTGGAAACAGGTTCCTCAAAGTGAAATAACTGCAATGTAGAGGGCTACATATGAAAGTAGTGTTGGTCATCCCGCAAATTATTTATTATTATACCTGTGGTGCAACTTGGAGAAGTTTGCAAATATATCAAGAATGAGACAGGCATGAATAAAGAAAATGGAGATAACAGATTTTGCTAAACCACAGCTGGAAAAAAAAGACTGTGTTGCAAGAATTTCTCAAGCTGGGAACCGCTGTAGCTGCTGTACTACACAGTCCTGCAGCATTTTAAGATAAAGTATGTGTCATTCTTAATACTTCAGGCACCTGATGTTTATGATGTGTGAATAGATTATTGTCAAGTTCTAATCCAGCTTCATTGCTAGGTGTTTAGTAGTACCTAAGAAGATAGAGTCTTCAGAGGAAATAAAAACTATAAGCTATATTAGAGCTGTTCTGTCTTTAGAGATACTATTCCATGCTTTACTTTGAGAACTTCAGCTCAGAAATTTCAAGATTGCAAAAAGAAGTCTTCAGCTGCTGCAGTATAAAGAGAAGCAGCTTTCCTCACAGAAAATGCATTCATTCTCAGTGATGTAAATGCCTATCTGAAAAAAGAGGTATTCATTATTTTGTTCTATATCTTCTGCTGCAAATGACGAATATTATTCTCCCTCACTAGCGCTAGTAGAAGTTAACATTTTACACCAAAACAATAATGGGGCAGTTCTACACATTTGCAAGTTTGCAGGTTTGTACTTTCTAATTCCCCAAATTTCACAACAGCTTATTTAAGGACACTAAGTTGTCATCAGATGAAACTTTAGAACTACCCTACTAAGATGCATTACAATAGTTTTTACAGTGTTTTACAAGGTTAGATGTCTTGCAAAAAAACTCCTGTGAAGGTTCGCATTGTGAAAACACAGTCTGCAGCTAGTATGATTTTGTGTTACATTGTTCTGTAGCTTTAGTTTTGCTTCTTCAGGGCAGTCAATGCCAGGATCAGCTGACTAAGAATTTCAGGACAGGATCTTTTCTATATTTTCATGAAGATACACTGCATAGTACAGTGGCACAAAGTACATACATTTTAGGTCTGCGTATGGCAACATACTGTTCACTATGGCATCCACCCTGGCTGCTGATAAAGGCTGAGGAAGCAGAACTGGGCTCCTGGTTTGTGTTACATTTGCTCTGGTCTTGATCTTGAGCTTCTTGCCAATACTGTTTATAGCAATACTATTTCAAAATGGTCCTTCCTGATATATAGGTCCAAATGAGATCTAAAGAACTTTCCAAGATAAATTGCTGCAATATAGAACAATAAACATAATAGAGAAAAAGACAACTTAAGAGTCTGAAGTAGAACATTGATATTATGAGGAAGAAAATTATATTGCCAGAACAGAAATTCTCATTAACCAATAAATTAAGAATAATAATGTCTCCGTAAAACTTGCTGGTTTATAAAATGTAAGAGTGGAAGAAATTTAGCGCAGTTACAATGAAAGACATGAAGCAAGTCATTCAGGATTTGCTGGATTACAGCTCTCAATGGCTTTTAATGTTGACTGAGCTTTCCTCACCTTGGTGCTCACTGCTGCTATCTAATTTTGAATGGGAAAATCAGCACAAATTTGTGATTACCAGATGCAATTTTGATGACTGATCCTTTGAAGAATTATCTTTTAACAATAGATTTGGCCAGCTTCCTGTTCCTTACCCACATTGATGAAAGCCTGTTCTTACTCGGATTTCATTCAACAGCATAATTTTGACTTCATCAGTGTTTTCAGTGGTTCAAGAGTAAGTTGCCTTGTAGAGTGCAGCTAAGAATAGTATGATTGGGTCCTTTATTTTCAGATTTCAACTTTTTGTGATATTTTCTTACAGCTTCTTCATAAACAATTAAAGAGAGTAGAATTTAGAAGATTTTCTAACTATCATGTGAACTGTAGAATCATAGGATCCTAGGCTGGAAAAGACCTTTAAGGTCTTCAACACCAACTGCTAACCTACTATAATCGGTTTAGAGCTAAAAGAAGAAATTAAAGAGTCTATTGAACACATTGACAAACACACATTTTCACATATTTTCCTATATTTTTGAGAATGTGCCTAATATAACATTATTCTTAAAATTCAGCAAATACTGTTACAAGGAAAATTATAACTAGGTATGTGTAAAATTGTAGCAAATATCACTTGGTATTAAGAAAGCATAGATACCGCCTGGCTTCTCTAATGAAGCAAAAATGTCATTAAATATATTTCTTCCCAAGTCACAACATTTGGCTGTGAAACAGTTGGGAATTTTGCGTTCAAATGTTTGGCTTTTTTTGTTTTCATTTTTTCCTTGTCATTTTTTATTCTTTTTCACTAATTTCTTCTTCAAGACAGCTAAGTGCCTGCATGTATAAAGGAAAGGCATTTTGACACTAGTACTAACATTTTCCAACAGGTAAGAATTTTCTGTGAAAATAACTTAAACCATGATTTGTTGACCAGAGCAGAAACACAGCTCTGTTTTTGTCTTCATAAGTATAGAAGCAATCCTTTGATGTCAAAAGGTCAGAGTAGGGCAGTTGGGACAAATTTTTGCAGCAAATAGCCTGAGAGCTTTAAAATTTCAAATGTATTTCTACTTCAGCTGTGAAAGGAGAAGTGGTGAAATTAATGCTAAAGGGTTCAAAATATAGGAAACTATGGAAACTCTCAAGGGACTGCCGGCTTTTACCTAAAAAGAGAAAAAGAAAGAAAGATACTAGGAAGAAAGTAACAAAATGATTCTGGGGAAAAATTCCTGGAGTTCAAGTGTTTCATTTGTTATGGTTTTAAAGGGGCAAGAAGGAGATTAACAAGTTGCTGCTTTTACTGATATGATGACATGAAATGGAGTAGTGTACAGCCTGCCATAAATCTTAGCCAGGGTTCATTTTAAGCCCTAGTAATATATTTGTCATGGTCTTTTAAGTGCAACATCTGTTTTTAGATTGCTGTAGGCATTTTATTTGATTTTTTTTTTTCTAACTAGGAGATTCTGGATTAATTACTGTAAATCCTATGAGAAAAAAATATAGATACATTATTAATCATTTTAGATAAAATACACAATATGAAGTACTACATTCGGGAACAAGAAAATTCATGTGAATGTCCCTGTAATTAGGGTATCAGTGCTTTAAATAACCTCCTTGGGCAGTCACATATTTTCTAGCTAAATCCCAAAAGCTGCTGATACTATTCCTGTTTACTAAGGTCACACAAGAGCCATCTCTTTCTTCTACTGAATTGTTTCCACTATTTAGTGGTGTTACCTGTGCAGCAAGGATAGCAGAAGAGCAATTCACTTGCTTGAGATGAGAAGATATCTCATTTTTTCATCTGTTGATATGTCCTCAAAATTAAGGAGTCTCTCTACTTGTAAAGATATAGCTGCATGGTTTCAGCCAATTGTTAGTGTTACTTGTACAGATGGACAGCACAAAGATCAATTTGCATCTCACTTTTGTGCAATGAGGGGATATCTCCTTTATTCACCCCTCAAGACAGTCTCATGCTGATCTATTTTTAATTTAATATGTTATAAGTGATCTAGGCAAGTAAAACCCTTCAAATGAACAGCATTTTCTTTTAGCCATGGACCTTTCTACTAGCTTTGTGATGTTTGTATCAGATACGAGTTCTGTCAGTTCATGAAATACTTTTACATGTAATAGAAAAGTTTCTAATTGCATCCTGTTCCCTGCTGAGTGGCTGCATGCTGTAGTCTCCATGGCATGCCAAAGGAGGAGACTCTGTGAAGGGGAAAGGAAAAGCCTTGTTACAAGATAGAAATGCATAATTTCAGCTGTGTGGGTGGGACCTCTGATTGATGCATTGTGAGTTCTTGCAGTGATAAGCATGTGAAATTAGTTTCAGGCAGTGTTTCAGACCGTCTATGGATATATGCGCAACGCGCTTGTATTTGCCTGTACTAGTTCTAGTGACACTATGATTACTAGTATTTGCAGTCCTTGCCCTGGAACACTTCCAGGCAGTTTTATTGCTTTGAAATGTCTCTTACAGTTCATTGAGCATCCAGCACAACACTGCTGAATATGATTGGTGCGTTTGCATATATTTTAAAAAAAACCAAGCAGTTAAACTGCATAATTATGGGAAAACGAATCATAACAATAAAAGACCATTTAAGTTAACAAGCTTTGTGATCAAAGGATAAATACAGGTTGGATAAATGAGACTGTAGATGTAACTAATCTACATAAATAGGCTGATTAGAGGAAAGGAATATATTAAAATAATCTAAACGTATTAAAAAACCATTTTACTTCAGTACTTCTATAATGTCTAGTTCCATTTCATCATATTTTTAACATTTGTATTCAACAAAAATAGCTGTGTTCAGTGGTAAACTACTTTTAAGTGCTTTCATTTTTTTTTGATTAACAATGTTTACACTGCAAAGAAAGTCTAAACTAACACAAGTAAACAAAAGTAACATCTTAAGTTTTCATTCTAGTTTGAATGCTTTGTGTGTCAAAAAACTTAAACATTTTTAATGACTTATTTTTAAATTTTTTAGTGTTGCAATGTGTTTTGATTGGTTTTTAATTAAAGAAAAAACATTAAAGGGAACATTTAAAAGACAATTTCTTGTTTACTGTCTTTATCAGCGGAGACCAGCCTTTGTGGTGTTTGAAAGCTGGTGCATTAAAAATCAATTTCAGTCTTCAAAGGTATAAACTTTTGCTTGCTTTGTAGATAGATACTGTTTTTAAAGTCACTGGAAGCACACTTGACAATTGCATTAAAAACAAAAGGTAAATAATGGCTTAATCAAAATTTGAAGGATTTTAATGTAATTTTGATAATAACTGAAAGATTTTTTATGGAGAGCAATGTGAATCACAATTGGTAGCTTTTAAATGCATAATTTGTTCCTAAAGACAGTTATATGTATTCTTTTATTAATATAATTTTGTTTTAAACGTCTATTGGTGTTATCCTGTTGTTTTTAATGAGTGCCATAATTCAAACACAGAACATGTCAGTCAGTTTCTTTACTTACTACATGTCTCATTCTTTGCTGATTGCTAAGCAACCACTTACAGTTAAGATTGTTTAGCTACAACTCAGTTAAAAAAAAAAAATAAAAGGTGAGCTGAAGTGGGTTAAACAAACTTTTATTAAATCTTAATGAAAATATTTGAATTCTGTAAAATTTTAAAGGTGACAAAAAAAACCCATTGTTTTGGTAATGCACCTCAGATGCAGCACTTAGGCTTTGTTCCTGCTGGTATTGAGGAAAAGTCTGTTTTTCCACAAATCTAGAAAGAGCAGTGTCATGTTCTTAATCCATGTTTAAGAAATTTTGAGGCCTGTGAAAATTTATATATGTATAATTGCATTAGTATTGTCTTTTTAGGCATGATTCTTAAAACATTCATTCACTGAATATTTTAATTTAGGTCAATAGAACCACTGAATTAAATGGATCACTTACAGGAGTGGAGTTGCTGATGAGCGTAAGCATGTGCAGAATTTAGCCCAGAATCTGTTAGTCTGTGTAGCTGAACTGTTCCCCGTTTCTTCTCTCCTTTACTTTACAAACATGGCGAAGCTGCAAAAGCTGTTTATTTCACTTAGCCTCCAACTGCATTCTCTAGTAATTTATTGAAATAGTCTTGATGTCAGAATATTTGGAATTTTTGCTTTTTAACATAGACGTGTAATTTGATATGCAGATTTTAAGATCATAAAAACAATCCTGCTTTGATAATCATGAGCAAGTTTATCTAGCCACAGCTATAAAGTTCCAAGTTTGTTCTTTTCTGATCGCTTCATCATACCAGTGGTTCGAATAGCAATAAGAAAACAATGGAATTTAGAGTGCTTGGGAAACAGTGAATTTAAGAGCCTTTTAAAAATGGAAGCCATGAAGCCACAGAAACTAGATTTCTAGACTATAAGTCAGATAATGTAAGTGCGTGTATGAATACCTGTGTAGAGATAAATAGATAAGAGAGCAGCATGCAACCAAAAGAAGTATTTAGATGGATAAAAGGCATTATTAAGCACCAATCTGCATCTTTTTTTTTTTTTTTCCTTATATTGTGTATGATCTGTAGGTAGCTGTGTACAAGTGTTTTGGAAGACACTGTCAATCCACACCTTTTGCTGCAATCTAGAAAGCATAAAGTTTAGAGACAAATGTTGCTGTCATTTTTTTCCTGAGGCTAGAGTATAGGTAAAGAAGGATCTTATTTTCCACTTCATGACGGAAGTTCCATCTCTTGCTTACAACTGTGTATCCTGTTATCAGATTTCAGGATAGAGAGTAATGATGAAAAGGAGATAGAAGTTGTCTCATGTGAAATGTGAGAATAATCAGCTCTTGATTGCTTCCATCAGTGTTTTAGGTATTAAAAAACGTACCATAATTTGTATTTTCTGGCTTCAGGGCAAGGGCTTGTAGCCAAATCCGTCAGCTTTGTAGCCACTGGGTGAAAAAGAGGGGAAAACAAAATGTTTATGTTCTTTCTTTTAATGCATAGTCTTCCTTTTGTCTAAATCTGTAAATGTATTTTTTGCCTGTTTAAACCACCTGTAGCTTCTTACCGGGTTTAAACAGGATATAATATTGCAAAGGGCAGAATTAACTGGATACATTTGGATTATTTTTTATTTATTGGCCAGGATTGTATTTGGTATTTCCCAACAGTATAGCTCACATTATTGTAACAATGTGACAGTAATGAAATAATAATTCCTTCAAGCTTGAAATGACTAATATTTAGTGCTTTCCTGTGCTCATTTGTTTCAAATGGGATTCCAGAATTTTGAAGAACACTTTCATGTCAGCTAATTTAAAATATATATAGACCACACACCCTCTTTTCTTCATCCCCTGGCAAAGGAACCTTAGGAAAAAGTAGCTGGATTTCCAGATTTTGACCTGCTTGTTAGTCTACTTTACTTGAATGAAAATAAAGCAAGAGAAAACTTTTTCTATTAAGCAAATGTAAGATTCAGGGATTTTGGTTAGCATCAGCAAAGGTCTTTAGAAAAAGATAAAATACGTGCACTCATACTGGTCTTGCTGATACCAGCGAAAGAAGAAATAGGCATACATATAGAACAGCTGTTGGAGAAGACTTTAAATAAAGGAAAGATTTTCTTCTGATTTAAATTTTGAGCCATAGGTTTTCTATAGTATTTTATAATAAAGACAATTACATTGTAATTTGGGTTAGAATGCATGCCCAGTTCCCCATCTCAAAACTCAATTTATTACTACCTGTGGTTATTTCTATTAAAAAAGAAACATAATTACTATGAGTCTCAGCAGTTTAAGAGTAAATTTTTGCAATTACAATACCCCCCTTGGGCAGATATGTGAAAATGGCAGATTAATTCCTTCCAATATTTGTCTTTTCCTTGAACATTCTCAAGGTTGCTGGTAGCTTGGATTATCATTATATTGGTGCTGTTTGTTATGCTGTGGTTCAGGTTAAAGCAGCAACCTTATTATAAACCTTTAGGAACAGGACTCTATACCATTTCTTTGGAAAGTCTCTGCATTGAAGTTTGATACTACAAAATTCTAGGAGTAAGATCCTAATCCTATTTTAATGGTCAATGAATGAATTGGAGCTTAATCTTAGCATATTTTAGAAGAGCAGTTTGTGTTTTATTACTCTGTGCCTGAGAAGATTTAAACAAAACCAACAAACTCAAGTTTACTCACTCCTAGGAATTATGGTGAAGTTAATATAGTTGCATGTGAGCTGAAGACCATACACAGTCCCTTAGTATTTTATGGCTTTTGTTTTATTCCCAGTGACATAATGGTGTGTTTATTTAGAAAGAAACACCAGTAAGTTAAGATGGTCCTAAAACTATGTAAAATAAATTCCATAGAAATAATTTAATTCATCTCTTAATGGGCTTTTCTACATGAAAACAGTTTTTGAAGGCATATGTATAGAATAATTGCACGCAAATGCTCCACTCCCAGAGATCATTTTCAGCAGCTAAGCCCCTAACTCCATGTTGAATTCCAGTGAACTTGGAAGTTGGTGTGGCTTCATGAGGGCTCATGATCCACCTGCAGGGAGCAGCATTAGTCTGTGTTGCGCATTATCCAGTTTGAATATTCGGGAAAAGCAGTGTGAACAGCCGTTACAAGTTATTTTTTCCCCCTTTGCATGAGTTTTTGTTTGGAATTTCTTGCACTGTAGCTGTCGTATTTTCATATCTTTTCCAGTTTTCAAAGAGATTTCCCCACACTGCTTCCAAACGCTGGCTTGGAGAATTTTGTGATACGGACATTATTTAGAGAATTATTTTCTTTGAAAGGTCATGACTAAAAAATAAAAACTAAAAAAATAATATATATATATATACACACACCCTTCAGTTGCTGCTGCATGTATTCCACTTTGAAAAAGGTGCTCACATGCTGGGTGAGCATCCTGCTAATTAGATACAGAGGAAATCCATAATTTAATCACTGTATTATAACTAACCACTCAGTCAAATATTAACATTCATGCTTAGTCTCTCTATTCCTGGTGAAACTTGCAGCAGTGTCCTAGATGTTGACAAACCGATACTGATTTGGAACAGAATGGAGACTTTTCCTAATCCTGGAATCTTTGCAGAGAATATTTCTTATGTGCATCTTCTTCATTTTAACAGCAAAATCCGATTTCAGAGTCTCGATATGGCAAGCTGTAATGAAAAGGGTAATCCAGAACTTTTTTTTCCAAGCTTCTCAGAGTTTACCAGTCAAAGTCAGCCTTTAAATATCTATGAGTTTATAGATTACCTGTGGTGATCCCTAGATAAGTGAGTGTTATGTTCTAGATGAGATGATCCCATCGAGAAAAGTAGCTTTTTTTTTGCTTGTTCTGAATCAACTTACATGGTCCTGTATGAAGACATTGCAGTCAGTTAACACTGAAGTGACAGAGTTGTGGATAGCTATACAAAGCCCTATAGCAGAAAGGCTTTATTTTTTTCTGTCCAAGCCTACTTGACCATTGCTACTATATCCATGGTGTATTTGATCAAACTTTCCTTTTTATGAGGTGCCTCATCATAGACATGACTGTTACGGCTTTAAAATATGTTTAGGGACAGAACCCCTTGCTATATTTGTGCAAGCCTAAATTATTTATCTTATGTCACAAATAATAAATCAACTCATCACCATTTTACAGTTGAAAATCTCCTTGCACAGGCATGTGAGGTTGTAAAGTTTGATGATCTACTATTCTGTCATAAATTCAGCCATTATTTTGGCAGCTTATTTTCTGGTGTGTCTTTTTCTACTGCTAAGAGGAAATAATTATGCCAAGGTATATATGTGAAAACAGGGCTTTGTATCCTGTCTCAAAATGTTTATAAAACACCTTGTTGGGTATTTTTAACAAAATGTTGAAATAAAGAGTTGCATGACTTAAGTAAGAAGTTAGACAGAAGGTAAGAATGTAAGTTTTAACATCTGTAATTTTCTTCCTAGTTCCTAAGGACCTTAAGGCAATCATTGCTTTTTAGAGGAACGATTTTAGGAAGAGGAAGGGGGTGAGGTTACAGCTTTAAAAGAAAGGAGGTGATCTAGATTTACCCTTTTTCTTCTGACTGTCACCTAGGAAGAAATCTTCAGTGCTCCTCTTTCTGTGTTTTCTGCGCAGGCAGTGTGCCTTCAGAACCAAGTCCTGCTTTATCTTTGCTGCTAATTTTTTTCACCCTGTATTAAAGAAACATATACCTGGAATCTTGTGCTGCATAAAATGTTTGCTGCCTGGCTAATCACCTTTCCCTGTCACTGACATTACAAATCTGTTTACATGCATAATTCTTCAGCATACAGTGTATGTGAATATCTGTGGGAATGTAGCACACTATGTAAAGACTTGCTTATCCCTTAATTGAAGCAAGCAGACCGATCCAAAGGTTATTGAAACCAATTTGAAAACATCCATTGATTTCAGCAGACCTCAGGTCATGGCTTGTGGGAGTTTTATTGTTGCCTTTAGTGAGCGTATGGGTTGAACAGAAGAAAGTAAACATAGTGGATAGATGTTAACACAAACTTAACAGTTTTAAAATACCCAGCGTCTCTGTTTCCCCTTGCTAAATATTATGAGTACGAAACAGTTTGTCAATGTTAAAAGGCCACAATTTGATCTCCTTCTCTACCATATAGTACTGCCATGTTTATAAGCTTTTCTGTTCAGAAAACATTTGTGATATGTTGCTCTTAGAAACAGGAAAAAAACAGTGGCAAGAATAGGACAAATTCTACAAAACTTACTGGCTTCACTGGGAATTCCTGCTGAGTGAGAGCTTTCAGAAATGTCTCAAAATTAAAAATAAAATGCCAGGAGCTCACAATTTCATTGTAGAATCCGTGTGCATAAAAGAAAGAAAAGGTTGTTTTCATATAGAAAAAAGGGTTCTAAACACAAGGGGAGAAAAACATTATTTTGCATTTATGGCATGGTATTCTTAGAATAACCTAGATTCTGTGGTATTTGGAAGTTCATTCTAGTTAACTAATTTTAGTTGAGTCTGTTATGCAGTAAACATAATATTTGTTAGGAATACTATGGTAGACTCAACATGATGGGAGCCATAGATAAAAAGTGCATTAAAGCATTTCAAATTCAATCATGAGGTTTCATTACACCCATCTGTTACCAGAAAATATAACTGGCAACTTGATTCATTGACCTTTAACTTTTATTTTGGACCATGGTGGGTTTTTTTTAATTCATATTTTCATGTCAGACCTAGGGAGTTAATTCGATAAGGGAATGCCCAGTACATTTTAATGCAATTACTTTTTTCTTTTTTTTTTTTTTTTCCTTTTTTTGGTAATATAATCAGGTTTAATGGTCTGCTGTATATTCTGTTAATCCAGTTAAGGTAGTTATTTAATATTGAATATGGTTAAAAGCAACTAATGTTCAACTTCATTAAGGCTTCTATTAAATAGAAGGCTTGCTGAACTTCTACTTTTTTTTTGTGCACGAGCTACTACCTCTTATTAATTATTTCCAGGGGTTTCTGTTACACTAGTATTATACTTACAAGCTTCAATTCCATCAAGATTAAGCAGCATATTACAAAACTGTGGAATCCTTAATATTTTGTTCCAAAAATGTGTTTTATCTCTTTCCTTTTATTTTCTGGAACAGACATTATCTTGTGCAGGTGGGGTGCAGTGCATACATCTCTTACCTAGTTCTATATGTGTGGCGCACAAGTAGACTGTCCTATAAAATTACAGCATTACTTAGAGCAAGCAGGAAACATAACGTGATAAATGAGGGTGATTTAATGTTTTCTCAGCAATGGTAAACGATTATGCTATTCTGTCATCCAAGGTTTATGTAATGGAAAAAAAGTGATTACAGGTGTTTCTTTACAGGATAGGATACAATTCCTGAAATGTTTATGTAATACAGAGACAGATGTATGTAACCTAACCTTATAATCCCATTTCACAGCTTTCCCGTATACTGGGGAGCTCGATAAATAGAAAGCCGATTATATTGGCAGTATAACTCCATTAATAGGATTTGGATTTGCCTTATTGACAAGCCAGTACTGTTAATATGATCCAGTATATTAAATTGACAGGAAAACTGGAGCGATAGAATGTATCTGCAGCCTAATTGACAGGGAAGCTCTTTCAAAAGGTTCTTAATGTGGTTTTTATTGACTGAGTAGCTTCAGTAAGTACATATCATTGGTGAACAGTGTAAATATATTGGCTGCAACTGCACTAGCAGATTCAGGTGAAGTAGTTATTCTGTTTTCCTATACTTTCATCTTTACTTTGATATAAGTTGTATCAAGCTCTCTTGTAAGATCTTCACAAATGCCTCTTAAAGCACCAGTCTAACTGTTCATAATGCTCACTGGCATTTGACAAGTTCTGAATTATTTTAAAAGTGTTTATCATTTTTAAATGAATTGAGGCAATGCAGAGCAATGCAATAATGTGTCATGAATTTCATTATGTTTATTTATTGATGCTATGATAGCAGAAACAGAGCTATTGTACTTTCAGCTCTGTTTATGTGGTGTAATGTTTGGCACCACTTCCTGATCATGCACCTTCTCCAAAAAGGAGTTCATCTGAAGAACTCATACTGCAATTACTTTTTCCCAGTCCCATTTGACAACTTTTCACATTCTCTTCCCAGATCATGTTAATTTCATTAGATA
Organism: Psittacus erithacus; assembly: GCA_009867235.2. Lineage (NCBI taxonomy): Eukaryota > Metazoa > Chordata > Aves > Psittaciformes > Psittacidae > Psittacus > Psittacus erithacus. Next base: position 19,353 of record WYDI02014752.1, read on the forward strand.
AATTTCTTGTTTCTTGAGTGCAAAATAAAATGAGGCTCAGAAAACTGAAGCAATTGTGAAGCAAACAGCAATTTGAGTTTTGTCCAGAAAACCTTCTTGATCACCCCCTCAGTAGAAAAAGTTTTTAGGTTAAGCTTCCACACATTTTCCTAGTCCCCAGGGTCAAGTTTGCCGGTAAACATATATGCTCTGGCAAAGGAGCTGAGGGCTTTTGTTAAGATGAGTTCCCCACCAACAGAGGCAAGCTAGTTCCTGAAATGCTTCAATATTTTGTATCAGAAAATCTGATCAGGGTCTGGTCCCATCCCTTCTTCTGAGTGTCTTTTAATTCTACTTTTTTGCCAGGGTCACTTAAAAATATACCCGTCTATAGTGACCTTTTTAGTTGCTTCAGTCTTCAGGCTTGGTGCAGCCATCAGGTGAGAGGAAGCTCCATTGGGCCCTGTGCATTCTAATACTTGCATTGTATAAAATCCCTTCAATCTAAGCTTCTTTTGTGTCTTTTGCATTGAACAGTAAGCTCTTTTAAAAAATTAAGAAATAATTGTATTAATTAAGCCAGTAGTACAAACAACTGAAATACCTAGAATACCTTAGCATGAAAGCTTAAGCAATAAATGAATGATAATTTGTTTTGGAAACAACCATGGTACTTGCTAAGAGAAAATAGTACATGGACTAGGCATTTATTATCGTGAGAATCTGTACTCCTTCACTTACAAGAAAGAATGGCAGTCTTTGTTCCCAGAGTTTCAGTTTTCAGAAGTCACTTCGATCATTTGACTGAATAGCTCAAGACCTCTTTCAGTTTTGCTCACAGCTTTGTTTTTCTCAGTCAAGAGAAAAAGAAAACATGAGCCACCAACACCCTTCAGTAAAGAGTACAGCAGCCTGTTGAACGATACTGCCTCATGTATCTGATTGCTTTTGTTGCCCTGTGTTCTTAATGTGCTTTTGAAGAATGTTACATATGTCAGAAATTCACATAAACACACTGTAAGTCTTTTAATATCAAAATACAAATTTTGCAGCAACTGTGAAACTTCCCAAATATGTACATGTCACTTATTATCAATAGGAGTGGAAAGCAAATATTAGGACAAGATTTGTTAATACAGCCTATTTAACTTTGTCTTTCAAAAAGGTAAAATAACCTATTGGAAGTTTACACCCATTTTTGGGGGGTGTGTGTTGTTTGGTTGGTTGTTTTTTTGTTTTGTTGGGTTTTTTTTGTTTGGTTGGTTTTTGTGGGTTTGTTTGCTATTGGGCTAATAAAATTCCTTAATGAAGTAAGTCTTGTGCAATGAAAAACTGCTGCTTCAGGATAAGTAGATACAGTCACTGGCAGTCTTATACTGAGAAGTCTTTGTGAAAAACTGTGCTATGCTGAACCCAAACTGTTCCTAACAAAATAAAGGCAATTGCCTTTCTTTCAAAACTAGCTCTGGCAAAATACAATTTTTTGTCTTCAGAAGTGATTCCCATTATATAAGATCTGTTTCATGGGGGAAGGCAGACTACTTGGAATTAAGGTTTTCAAGAAAAGACATAGAAGATGCTTGAGCTAGATAGTAAGTGGCAGTCTGATAAAGGGGAGAGATATTTCGTTTGATTTTTGCATTTAATTTTTAAGTAAGAAGAATTAAAGTCAGCTGAGACATTTTGCTTTATTATAGTTCCACGTATGAACACCTCCTAAAATGGAGTTGCGTTGAATCATTTCTCAAAATGTGATACTTGTACTTGTAATTCTGAGAAAAAATTATGAATATTCTAGTAATCTAGTACTCATTAATTTGATTAATGTCTGGCTTTTTATAATTTAAAATACATCTTTAATATGACAATTATTTCTGGGCATAATTTGTCAAAAACACTTAAATATTGCATTTCTCTCTCTCTTGCCATCTTATTCTATCTTACTTTTTCCCTCTTTTCAGTCGTGTTGATTTTAAGATTTTTTAATTATTTCTTTTTTAGGAGGCTGATGTGTCAAATTGAAAACTTTTCTTTTATTTTATTCAAACAGTATAAAACACACCAAAGAGTAGCAGAAATCTTCAGAATTGTGATGTGACAAAATTTTTGATTGAAAATAAAAAAAAAGAAATAGTTAAAAAACTCTAAGTTTTAATAGCTAGCTTGCTTTTTATACAAGTTCTCCAAAGCAGAAACCCTGTCAAGTCCTCCACTGTTGTCTTTCTGAGCAGTAGTAGATCCCTGAAATCTGATTAATACAGGGCTGTAATTTTAATCCTGATTTTAAAAAAAAAAAAAAAGTATGTATGCAAATGCACAGTGGAATTCCTTTTCATTTATAAAAATACCAAAACATTTCAGAAGAAGTAAACACAAACAACTTGTGAACATGACTTTATAGAAAAAGGAAAAGAGATTAATGTATCCCACTGCTAAAATACCCTCCATAATTCATTGTGTAATGCTTTTCTGAGGCTGGTTCCAACTGTTGTTTTCACATAGTTGTTTGGTTTTTTTCTTGAGAAAATATTTAAGGTTAATGGATCCTGTGAGGAATTTTTTTCTAATACTCTGGTTTTTTGCCATAGTTTTTCATTTTCCTTTCTCTAAATAAAACTTTTGGGAATCATACCCAGTCTAGAATTGATTAGTAGAACCTTAACAGTTGACTTTCAAACTTCTGAATGGCTTTATTTTGAATTTATAAAATTCAGTATTTCAAATTTGTCATGTGGGAGGAATACTTAGCAAAAATTGTAGATTATCTAGGCCCCTGTGCAAGCTCTAACACATGTAATAGAATGAATGGTTTTATAGGCAGTTGACAATAGCACTTGAAGGATGTTCTACACATTGCTTATGCAAATACTGGCCAGTAAATAATTTTTCAAGTTACATTATTAGACTAAATCAATCATATTGTCACATCTGAAACTCCATTCTAGTTAAAGTGTAATTTGCACAGATTTAATTTGCCTGTCCTTTTACATTTTTTCTGCTCAACTTCCTGATGAAAAAGGTAACATGGTCAAACTGTAAGATACTTTTTTTTAAAATTTTGGCAGATTTTAAAAGGTATATATGCATTCTGATCTCTTTCAAAATGGCATTTTTTAGGATATTCCTCTTTCTGAGAATGCTGTACTAAAAATAACCTACAGAATTCCTCAGGATTTTTTCTGCAACATCACAGTAATGGCAGTGTTCCTAAAAATTCAGATTTATGCTAGGGTCATATATAAGGACAGATAGATGGAAGAAAGTATTTTTAAGTAGCCACTGTAGCAACTGCTAAAAAGTATATTTGTTGAATGGTTTAACAACATACTCCCACTGGAAAGACTGGTTCCATTAATCTGTGAAAATGAACCACAATACCAGGACCTCTTCTGTATTGGAGCTATGGACATATGTGAATGACATCGCAGACTTTAATACTTCATTGTCTAACCAGGGCAGTGGACAGTTTTGCTTTCACCTTAGCTTTAGAGACTTTTGTCTTAGTATGTTTTCTTCCTACTAAAAAGCTTGTGTTTTAGTAGCTGGCACCCTAATTGATACTCCAGCCCTCAGCCTTGAATTGCAGAGAGAAAACATGTCTTTGATGTTTAAATCCATAATTCTTTGAGCTAGATTGTTTCTGGAGCATTTCTTGAAGGAGGGTGAGGATGGTGCTTGCTTTATTTTGTTCTTCAGGAGGTTACCAGTGCTGGCATTTGAGTAATTTTTGGCTATTTATTAGGATATTTTAATTCTATGTAAATCACTTCTGATATGATGAATCTTACTAAGCTTTGGCTGTTACACTGAACATCTCTCTGGTCATTTAGACTTTCAATAGCTTTAGGTGAAAGTAATTTCCAGGAACAGTATGTACCTAAAACTCAGTGCCCAAAATGGTGTGAATTATAGAGTTATCTTAGCTGATTGTCTTGGGATATGTGACTAGCTTTTAAATGGTTGCCAGCAGGTGAACTGAAACCCACGTTAAAACTGGAGGCAGAAGGAGAGCATGGTGGGTTTGATTTCCTAGAAGGGGCTGTATACCCAGAGAAGAACAGAGAGTTTATTTGCTGTTGATGGATTCTTAAAGTAGCACTCATTTCTTAGAGTTACAGCTATGCAGTGTAAAGAGGTATGATTAATGCATGAGCTGGAACGTGTAATGTCACTTCCATAGATGTTAAGGTGTAAAACTTTTAAGTATATGACCTCTCGCTTCAGCTGGGATTAAAAAAAAAGTGTTTAAGGGAGTTAGACATTCATCCCTCTGTAAGCAGTTGTGAAGGTTGCCCTTCTAAGATTCTTCTAAACTGCCTAGCCTTAAAATTAAATGTTTGCTTATTATCCCAATTTTTGTATAGATAATATCATGCTGCCTGTATCTTGGAGTATTCTATTACAGCATCATACTTCCATAGTTCCTAGGAGAAGGTCTAATGCCTTGAGAGCAGAAGGAAAATAATTCAATTGAGCTCTGCAGCTGTATATAGTTATTGTATGTAGTTATCAAGTATTTACATTTGTTCTTTTGCAGCAGTGAACCCACTGTAACATGGAGCCCAACTTTTTGTATTGTTAAAATATACAATATGAAGGAAATTGGTCAAATTATTATCAAGTTAAAGGTCATTAATGGTTACCATAAATACTGAATTTCTCAGAAGCGGCTCCCATTTTTAGGATGGCAGCTAAGATGTGGTCATAATTTCTATTTTGAAATTTATGACTTGGCTAGTCCAGGGTACGCAAAATGCTTTTTTTTTTTTTGCTATGAAAATACAGAAACAAAAAGTATGACCAGTTCTTACTGTGGTCCATCTTTTAGATAAGTTCTTAGCACCATCTTTAAGGAGGTGCTATAATTAAAACCAGGGCAAAAGTCTGACTTTTTGAATAGAAGAAAATTTATGAAGAGGCAGTTTATAGCAGGCATTTTGCCTTACAATGACATGAAAAATGGAAATGTTGATTCTAGTAGCAGCTGTGTTTAGGAGGAGGCAGATGTCTTACATAAGTAAAAGCATAAGGTCAGTTTTCCTGGGCATCTATTTGAGATATTAGACATAGAAAACAGACATGAGTTCTGCAATTATAAAGGTTTATTTTTGTTGAGAAGTACTGGGCTCTGTGAGTGTCACCATGAATATATGTGTATATAGATGAGGTAGATTTGCTGCACACAAGAGAGATGTTATCTTACATTTTGTGACAAGAAAAGAATAAACAGAAGAATTCAGCCTGCTTCTGAAATATGATGTGCTACATTTAAAAGATTACATATAAGAATGCTGAAATACTTTCATGCCTTCATGTCTTCCTTTTTTCTGTTGTTTTGGTTTGGGTTTTTTTTTGTTGTTGTTTTTTTAAATAGTTGTTTTTATAACTTGAAACATGCTAAAAGTTAAGACAAGTTTTTATTCTAATTGCCTACACTAAGACCAGGATCTTTTCTGGTCTTGAGCTCAAAGCACAAAACTGCACTGTTAATTGAAGCAACCAGATTTTTGAAAGTTTGGATACTTGTAGCTGAAATCATCAGCTTCTGAAATGCTGTCTTGGAAAAGCAGTGACACCACACTGAGTTTCATATCCTAGATCTTCAGAATTCTCTTTCTGTAATAAGGCATATTGTTTGATTCCTTAGGCAGTTTTTAAGCACTTTCATATGCCTGTCTTTCAATAATGCTGCTAAAGAACAAGTCTCTGCTTGAACTCAGACACTCAAATTAGGATTTCCAAGTTATGAGCAATTTTGATATGATAAAAAATAATTTAGAATTATAGGTATTTATAGGTATAGGTGCTTTATGCTATATACTATAAACAGATGAGCAAAACCTGATTCTGGTGTACAGTTTATCATAAAAGATAATTCAATGATAAAGCATCAAATTATTTTTTGTAATGACATATATGATGTCATTACAAAAATGTGTGTATTCTGTATTTTAAATTAGAAACAACTTTAAAATATGACCACAGTGTGTGTTACAATCCTAATTCTTAAACCAAAAAGTTTAATTAGGAACAAGAAAGTACACTGTTAATTGACTTCATACATGCTGAAGAGAAGATAATTATTTACCTTCTGTCCTTTTCTTAAATCAAACAAGATATCCATGCATATGAGCACATTTGTTTCACATGTATGTTGAGACTGGCAAGTGGCTATGTATTTTTTGCTGCAAGCATCAATGACGGTTAAATTCCACATGTAACTTCATGCTTCTTTTCCAAGCTCCAAGAGTACAACCATACAAGAAATAACAAATATTTCTGATTACTACCTAACCTATAAACCAAAAACAAAGCTAAAAAAAAAAAAAAAAAGGAGTGGAGAGTGGCAGAGAAAGCCAACTATCTGAAGGACCAGTGGAAACACTTGTGTTACATTAAACCTTACCTTGGGCCTTTGCTTCATTAATTGCCTGTGTCACTGATACTGATACGCTAGATGCTGTTGCAAAACTCGTAGCTGGTGCGAAGAAGGGTGATGTGACATGAAGTGATGCAGAAAACAGTAGAAGCTCTGTCACTAGGTCAGCTGCAAGAAGAAGTGACGTGTGTGAATGTACAGTATGTGGAGTTTTGTGAAAGATGCAGTCTCTCTTCCTCCCAAAGAACTTCAGCTGATGATACAAGGGGAATTCAGATCCCTTTGGCAGGACTCCATGTTGGTCTGGATGCTGTAAATACTTCTGCTTCTGCAGTTACTTAGCTCATGTTGCTAAAAATATACTCATGACAGACTTAATGAAAGTATCTTCTTTTAAAAACTAATTATCTGCAACTATCATTTAATGTTTTTGTCTCATGTGTGGTTCTCATTATTCTGATAAAGCTATTAATACTGATGAAAATTAAAGAGAGAAAATCCAAATATTTTCATACATGCACTTTTCTAGTAGCATTTAAGGAAAAAACCCACAGCTAACCAGTCACAAATTTTCTTAATTTTCAGTCATAAATTTTCTTAATTTTTTTTTTTTTTTTTTTTTTTTTTAATTCAAGAGTAATGTAGCAATATATGAAATTGTATCACAGCAGTAAGGACTTCAGAATCCCATTAGATGATGTAATTATGATTAAAAGTTAGAATTATTGATAATTCACTTTTGTAATATGCAAAAGTAATTTTTTCTCTCATTTTCAATAATCATCAGTCTTAATATCTAACTAATAAAAAAACACAAACGGTGTCATCTGTCAAGTTACTAACAGAGAATGCCACTTGTTGGAGCCTCATTGTTTACTTTAGCAGGTAATTTGTGGACCCGAATCATTTAATTGTTCTGAGCACATAATTACATGCCAGCATTTTCCAATCTAATTAAAATGTACAAATCTGAAGATTAAGGGAATTTTTGAATTATTAATCATTTCTCCTCTAGGAAATCTTGTTGCTCTGCAGGAGATTTGTCCAGTGTACAACTATACGTATTTTTTTCCTTCTCTTTCACAGACAGACAATTTTCCCGCAGAGCCCAATTACATGGGCAGCAGGCAGCAGTTTGTTCAAAGGTAAGGCCTATTAAATAACTTTCTCGGCTTCCCCATTTGCATTCTTGTCAAAATTGCTTTGCCAGAGAGTACAATTCAACTTAGAGCAAGTAAATACAACTATCGCTCTCTTTTTTCTTTTTTCTTTTTTTTTTTTTTTTTTTTTTAATGTCTATTTCAGTAGCTCCACGTTCAAGGATCCAGAAAGAGCCAGCTTGAGGGACAGCGGGCATGGGGACAGTGATCAGGCTGACAGTGACCAAGACACTAACAAAGGCTCCTGCTGTGACATGTCTGTTAGGGAGGCACTCAAGATGAAAACTACTTCAACTAAAAGCCAGCCACTTGAACAAGGTGAGTGAAGCCTCCAATGCTTACAAAAGCATAAAGTTAAAGCTGTCATTATAAACCTATTAGTATTGCAGTCATAGCTTATCAAGGAATAGCCCACTGATAATACTATCAGAAAAAAAAAAAAAGTAAATCTTGTAGGTAGCCCAGAGCAAAGAACGCTCAGTATCTTTCAGAGTGAACATGAAATGAAACCACAAGTATCCAAAGCACATTAGAAAAAAAAGAGGAAGAAAAAAATTAGTACTTTTCTAAAATGATTAGAATACACTTTATCTCTACTAGCATTGCCTGTGATATATTATACACAGTCTTTCTGCTAAAGTGTGATTTGGAAATTCAAACTAGACCTGACTGCAACAGATAAAAAGACACCAGTCATTTATATTCCTCACATAATTTGGAGAAGAGGAAAAAGGGCTCAAGATATCAGATGAGTAAAAACAGTTCAGAAGTTGTTTTCATTTCATGCATGTATTTTGCTATTTGTAATGTTGATTTCACAATTAATAGTAGCGTGACAAGTGTAAAATAATACAGTCTGATTTTCTATATAATTTCATTCACATCCTGTGAAAGTAAAAAAGAGTGTCTGTGAAACTGCTCAAATGACTTATGTCAGGATAATGACAGAGCTCTCTGAAAGCATTCAGTCTGACAAACAAGCATGTTTATTTCCTCAAACTCTGTGTCCAAGCCATTTTTTTTTTCCCAGATGTGTTTTATCTAATTATGAGGTCTCTTATTTCAAGAGATGCTTCTTTTTCTGAAAGCACCAGACAAACCAAGTTCTCCAGCTTTGTGTTTGTCCGTATTTTGCTTCTAGGCTGTAAGCAATAAAGAAGCACACCATTGAATTAGTTTTACATGTATTGTATGTCTGCTGCTATTTTAGTTATTTGTGGGGAAGATGATTCAGTGTTAAAGGCAGTTAAAAGATTAATAATTTAATTAATATTAAATTAAAAAGAAGTTATAATTTAGCAGAAATATAGGATTTCTATGAATCGTTGATTAATTAGACATAGGATTTTTTGCCATTTAGCTAGTTTGATCTGTAGTATATTCATGATATCAATATATGTTTAGTTTAATTTTTCTGATCATGTTGAGATTGCAATATAATTTTTGCTGTGTAGAATATTTAGAATGCTGCAGTATAATTTATTGTGTATGCTTTTGAAGGTTGACCTCATATATGACCTTATTTTCCAAGTAATAAATGTCATAAAGATTATTTTTCAGTGATCTTTTGCCACAGCAACTTTCTGCTTATAATTGGACATTGATCTGTGTAAAGATGCAGTACTGGACTTCCTTCTTTTTTTTTTTCAAGAAGCTGTTTTGAGTGTCTGTCTATTTTTTTTCAATTTTGTGTAAGAAAAAATCAAAGTTTATGAATTTTCTATTTATTTGGGTTTTTTTGGTTTATTTTGTTTTGCTTTTTTTAGTTGTTTGGGTTTTTTTTTTTTAAAAAAAAAGGAGGACTGTGTGGCTGAGTTCATAATATTGCACTTTGTCCAACATCATCAAGTCCAGTTCTGGTCAAAAATATAAAAAATCTAGTAAGCAGATTAAGCCAATCATGTTGCTTATTTTCATTATAATGGAAAGAGTTATATAGAGATTTGCACTTATCTATATCTAGATGAGAGGTCTTATTCATCACAAAACAACTTATTCCACTGTCTAATATGAATTACTCATATTCTTATTAAACATATCTTGAACTGTGAATATTGAGTTTTGTCAGTCACTGAACTGCTGCAGCAGGTGTTTACGTAAATTTCCCTGATGGGAAAAAAAAAAAAAAAGAGAATGAGGCTTGAGAGATTAACAACTACTTTTTTTAAAATTTTTTTTTTACAAGATATAATTACAAATGGTAATGACATCCATTTGCTTACTTGTAAGAAGTCTTCCATCTCAAGTGTGCTGTAATGAAATCATTGGCTATTATGAAAACTGAACCTGCAGCAAGCACCTTATGAGGTTACAGAACTCTGCAGTAACATATGTGGTGCAATGTGGTGTTCCCAATGAAATCAATGATCATCTGTCATTGAGCTTAGTATGATTAGGGTTCTTAGCCCAAAGTAACTTCTCTCTTTTGAAAGATTATAAACAAAATTGCTTTCTGTACTCATAAGCCAAGTTGAAGGTGTATGAGAAATACAGTATATGTGATTAGGATTAAAAAAAAGAATTGCATTTTCTACAGAGAAGTGTTTTCCAGGAAAAGGAGATGGGCAGCTTGCTAGAAATAGTTGTCTCTGGCAGTGCCTGAAGCAGTATCAGAAGTTGTGGTTTTGTCATCATTCTGGGTTGTGCACAGGAATGCGAATTCACTATTTTGCGGCAAATTTTCAGGCTTGATTATTGATGTTTTAAGGTATTTAAAATACTTTAACTTCTGCTACTAGAACAGTGATAATTATTAGGTCTTCTGACATTTTTTGAAAAATGAATTGTAAATTCAGAATCTTGAGATTCCCAATTTAAAAATTAGTTAAGATTGAGTTTGACATCATCTGTATGTAATTCCAAACACTATTGTTATGAGTCCAATATGCATTAAAATAGTGAAAACAGGGTATGATAAAACCTCAGTAATTTCACTATTAAAACGTTTGATTTCAAGGTAAATATCTCCAGGTAACAAGTTCTGTCTGGTGGTGATTGTAAACCTTTACACAAATGGGAAAGAAAATGCAAATTAGATATTATGAAATGCTTATGAAAGCTCATCACTTGACCTTAATGGACAGAAAGGGGAAAAATCCCCAATCTTGTAAAATTTATCAGGATAGTAATTCTTGAGTTAAAATAAATATATTCCATTTTAGTTATCTCGATCATATATCCTCTTCGTGTGAATTCCTAGCCACTTTCTGCATAAAAACATCTAGCTGTCTCTTAAGCTTACTTATGCTATCGGAATCAGATGTCTTATTAACCGGCTTGTTCCATATGCCTGCTACTCTTTCAGCAGGATTGTTTTAGTTACTTTATTCTGTTTTCCTCTCTTTTTTCACTTCTGCTGCTGAGACCTTGTGCTCTGTCGCTAGTTAGGACAGTTTGAGATCACCCAACTTAGACATCTTACAAGAATTAATAGTTTTGAATACATCTGTCAAGTTACCCGTTTGTTTCACCTGAAGTGTCATGTGTTATTCATATTTTATATTTAAATAACAAAATAATAATTATGTTTGTTACAGTTTAAGAATAACGATAATCTGCTTTTCTTTAAAACTTGTCCAAAGCTGAAAATGATATACTACATGATATCTACAAGGAAGGAGTACAACAGCAATATGTACATTTTATACTTTTCGTAGTGAATCCTAGATATGTTTACCTTATAATCAGTAAAAGAATATAAAGTTATATTTTTGTGGGTTTTTTTGTAGTTACTCATAAATCATTGTCTTTGTTTGATTTTCCCAAGATTTTTTCCTTTTCATGTCATTGTAAAAAATATCTAGGGGATTAAGCATCTTCAAATTCAGTAGCTTTATTGTCAAGTTTTAGCTTTATCACTGTGCAGTACATCTTTTGTTCACACATTTGCTTGCTGTTCACACCTGTGTGTCATAGAAGGGGGATTTCTACAGGTGCTGTTGACTTGTTAATGGTAGCATAGATCCCAAGAATAAATGAAAACTGGAGACACTTCCTTGGAGAAAGGGTAAAAGGAAAGCCTTCAGCATTGGTGCCAGAGACTCCTCCAGAGATAAAAATATAATACTCCTTTCTTTATCATCACAGCAAAAATACATTTGCATTAGCTGTGACGCAGTCTTGTATGCAACAGTCTTAGGCACAAAAACTGTATCAGTGTTACAGAATCTTTATGGATATTGTCAACCCTTGAGTTTGTCTACTGAACACAATGGCAGAATGGGTCTGTGGTAACTTGTATGTTTATATTCTCAATTTCTAATCAAGAATGATCCCTGAAAGCGAGTATCCTGCATTACCTATCTGCAGCAGAGCAAAATTATCAGAGTTTTCTATCAAGATATTTTCTGACCCATGCAATGATTTTCTTGTCATAACATTTCTTGAGTCCATAGCATAATTAAAATCCATTCTGTTTAACTAAGTGAGAATCAGTCTAGATCGAAAAGTGCAGAAAGTTCACAAAACAAATTTCTACTGTCTGACATCATCCCCAGTGCTTTCCATGCCATTGGGGATGATGGGCTCTTTTATGAGTACATCAGCTTAATGAGATAATGGAAAAAGAAGATTGTGGAGAAATATTTATTTTTAAAGTTCTCAAAGCTGGTTACAGCCTCCACTGAGAAATTGACAGAGGCTGGGAGTTCCCCCAGAGCTGACACAACCTGTGAAATATTTTGTTCAACATTGCTTCCTCCTGTAGTTTTTTTTTCCCTGAACAGAACATCTACTATCATATTCTTTCTGTGCCCAGAATGTGAATAGCTGTCAGACTGCAGTACTTGTTCTGACGCCACCTAAAAGTCTTTATGTCCAGCAATATCGTCCCTTTTAACTTGCTTACCCTTAACATGGTCAGATAAGATTCCAACTTTCTGTTGTATGTCAGGACATGCAGTCAATACTCATTGTTTACTTTCATCTGGCTAATTTTAATCCAGGCAAGCTATACGAGCAACATAATTGTATTGAGAGTTTCCTTCTTTTTCTTAGTATGACAAAATTCAGACAACTCTTGTATTTTCCAATTTCTGTGTACTCAGAGTATTAAGATTTCTTTTTCCTTCTGTTTTGGTTATGTTGAATTTATTTCTGGGTTTAAGTTTAAGTTTTTAGACTGTCTACTAGTCTACCAGGCAATTTAGGGTCACTTTTCACATTTCGGTTATTTAAATACTGACTCTAGATTCGTGAGTGACACTGCGTGACCTCAGGTTGAATGATAATCAGGTGTATTTAGAAACAGAGTCCAGTTTGTTTGGTGCTTCCTCACTAGAGATAGGAGTGTTCCCATGCATAGCTGCCCTTTGTAATGAGCTCTTGTATGTATATGAGCAGCTTCGGATTTCAAACATGGCTATCCAGGTGAAGAAAGAGAAGTCAAGGAAGCAGATGTTTTTCCTAGAAGAAGTCAGAAAAGGAAGCGAAGTGGAATCCTAATAGAGAAAGGATAGATTAGCTGAATGCCTTGTCTACTCACTTATCTGCCTTCATTGATATAAAAAAGAAAAGCAGTGCAAACATTCTGGCAGCTGAAGTGACAGTGAATACACTTTGCATCAGAGTATCTTAGCTTATTATTGCCACCTGCTATTGCCTATTATCCTGCTTTTCAGCTGGAGTTGTGTTCTGCCAAACCAGGTTTTTAATCAGGTGCATGTTTCAGCATCTAGTGGATGATTATCATCATGTAACTGGCAGCAGTGAAGTTTTGTGAATAGCATATCCAACATTTAATTAATATGTTTAGCCACAAATTAGAGCGGAAATTTCTATAACTGATTTTCAAAACATGCATAAAGAACTTTCTGCATCTGTACACACACAAAACATGTTACTGACACAAAGAAGGGATTATAGCCATTTAGCGGAGCTTCATCTATGCAGCTTTTGGTGTGTTATGCTACATTTTTGAGGTAATTTCATTTCTTCACCCACTTTTTCTGCTTATTTTCTAATTGTAAATTAATTCAGTGATTGAAAACTGTATATATTTTTGCCCTGTATTTTGTTTTCTTTGGAAGTCTCACCATCAAATCAATTCAGATATGATTACTAACACCTTAAAAGTCTGAGACTGTACCAATTAAAGTATTAATAAATTTCAGAAGAGTTTTCTTTGATGATCTTGTTTTCAAGTTAATGCATAACATGCACTTCCAGATCACAAGTCTGTTGCTGTAAGTCTCATATCTCAGATATGGGTGAAAATTCTAATATTTGGGTACTGTAGTTGTTGGTGCTCATTTCTTCGTGCTTGACTTTAAAGGCAAGAAAGCAGAATATCCCTCCGCCATCACTAGTTTTAACCTCATTGCTTCCTTTCTGTACTCTGTTTTGATGCCACCTTTCCTGGGGCTGAGTATGGTTATTGGACTGCATTTTGTTCTTGGAAGGCCTAGAATCCATAAGTTATCTTTTTGCTTTATTTCCCCTGGAAGAGCAAGAGAAACATTTGCAGTTCTCAGTAAGATGAGGTCCTTCTATGTCAAAATCATTATCTTCAGCTAACATTTCTCCTTTTCAGGTTCTTTTTTACATATTGAAAGAAAAGTGGGGGCATAGAAAGATCAACTTTTGAAACATGAAAATCATAAACTAGGTAGTTTTCATTGTTTCAGGCTTTATGCGTTTCCCTGCGTGGTAAATGGATGTTCTCTGCTTGTGCTTACTTTTGTTAATGAAAATTTTAGGACATAGATTCATATATTGGGTAAATACTTAATATCATGGAAATGTAATGAGTGGAGAGGCTATTCCTGCCTCTTAGTCTGAAAACATCTTTGTATGGTGTACTTACAGTTTTCTTTTGATTAAGCTTACACAGAATTGTAGTTTAAAACCCATACATATATGAGAGTGTATATGTTTTTTCAATTATATAAAGGAGGCAATTAAAATAAATACATCTCTCTTTCCTATTTTAAATCATCTTTGTATGATTGTGTTTCCTCTTACTGAATCAGCAGAAAATAGAGATATAATAAACACGGACAGTAGTCAAGTTTTAAAACAACCTCATTGCATATTCCAGTCACATTCTTGTTACAAAAATTAAGGAATATTCTGCAGATGGAGTTACTATAAAGTAATAATTGGAAACCTGAACTTGGACTGTATTTATAAATAGTTCTATGTCCAGTTGGGGAAGACAAAAGAGAAGTCTTAAATAAGAGACAGGAGCTAATTATTCCATTCAGCAATTCTTCTGTTGGAATAATAATAATAGTATTTTGTTCTCCTGGAACAAAGAGTATCTTGTGGTTTCTGTATATAGTAATCCAGTCTGTCCTTTTCCTGGCTCTTCTGTGTACATACTACTTTTCTCCAATGTCCTGTTTTCCAGAGTGTGGAAAGTGGTATAATTTAATTTGGGCCAGGATTGCAGAACACTTTAATTAGAGACACAGCCGCCATACTCAGTTTATAGGCATATTTTTAAGGAATATCTGGACAAATTAAAAATCAACAACAAGGTAAAGTAATAGCAAAAAATAGAGGTTTATGAAACATGGCCTGTAGGTGAAGTTTAAAAGAAGTGTTTGTTTAGCGTTTGTGTTTGTTTAAATGAACAAAGACTGGGGTGAAACATTATAAAAATCTTTGTGCACATGAAGTTGCTACAAATAGGATGGTGGTTGCTTTTTTTTTGGTTTAATTTCTGGGAGAGATATCTAAGTTACGTATGAGGGAGAACTTTGCTATAAAGATAGACAGGCATGGAAGCAGACTACTCATGTAAGTTAAAGAATATCGTTGCCTAGAGTTTTTTAAAGCAGTTTAAAAACATATTTTCAGTGATAACCTAGATTTATTTTAACCTACACAGGGCCAGAGTATCCTTTCTAGCCCTGCTTTGTATGATGCCATAATTAAATGTGAGGATGGAATATACTGTCTAGTCCTGAGTAAAACATACCAAAAGGGAACATTTGCATTGACCTGTTCTTCAGCCTTTTCTCTGTGAACATCTTCAATGGGAAGAGTTCACCATGTTAGAGAATTGCAGGGAATTTGGATTATACAGTGCTTCACAACAAGAATGTCTGAAATAATACACTAGTACTTAGCATTTAACATGGACTTTGCTCAAGCATTGCTGGCGGCATGATTAACTAATTACTGCTTTGTTAAACTTTGTCTAGTTTCTGTAAATCAGTGATACATGTATGCCATGTACCAGCCTCTGTACATCTACTGCCCATCCTGATTTCCAGAATGGGAGAACAGCTGTTTTCCATTCTCTGCTGCTGCTTTCTCCTATTCCAGCTGCTGCACTCAAATAACCTTCCTTCCCCAAGTGGGCTTCATATGGTTTGAAAAGGACTTAATGTACCTCAGTGCATAAGGAACTTTTGATGCATATTTCATCATGTTTCAGTTCTTTCTACAGGGAACACTGCATGTATAACAGATGTTCCCTGACTACTACCCTTTCCTGAAGGTGACATGCCCTTTTTTGTGTTACATCTCTAATGTATATGGAGCTTGTAGTGCCTGCATGATACTGAAAAATACTGCTCCATGGCTACCCCTGCGCTGTGTGCCAAGCTATATTTAATTCCATCTGCTTCTCTCTGCAGCATGAAATGAAGAGGAGCATATGTCCAGTATAACCAAGTCATACTGTGACACAGAAAAAAAAAATCCTTTATTTAAGACAAATAGATGTATTTTCTAAATTTTGGGGCATATTCTTTCAGCATTTTATACATACACTGCCCCATATAAATCAGCAGGGATGTTCCTGCGACTAATATCAAAATCCTTCATCTTTTATTATTTCTTTTAATACTATTAATACAATACATGTGTGTGTAGTATATGTGTCCCTATATACATATACATGCATATACAAAAATACAGAAATAAGACATCATTAACTGACCCGGGGAACTACAGACCAGTCAGTCTCACCTCTGTGCCTGACAAAATCTTGGAGCAGATTCTCCTGGAAGGCATGCTAAGGCACATGAAAAAC
>WYDI02014753.1:0-11504 GCA_009867235.2 Psittacus erithacus
CATGACTTGCATTTTCAAACACGGCCTAGTGCGGCCTAGCATTTAGTCTGCTTGTACAACTGCTCCAGAGAGCCATGTCCTCTCTCGTCAAGCCATTCTTCAACAGCTGTAAATTCTTTGCTGCCATGCATTTACTCTGGCATCATCTCAAGGTCACTATTTTGTACAAGATGAAGCTGAGTGAACTTGTGCTGGTCCTGGGGCTGATGATTTTGCTGTTGTTCTGCCCCTTCCTTTTCTTGGTCTTCATCAGAAGCCTGAATCTCTTAGTGAACACATAAAGGCTAATTTGTCCCTTTAAGTGGTGTCAATATTGCATGTTCATAGGTAGTTTGCAGGTATTTGTTGATTTTTTAAAAGATCAAAAAGCAAACAAAGCTGTGTTTGTATGAGTAGGCTACACGGGGAGGTTGCTCTTAAGTGTGTCCGTCCTTCTAGGTACTCCTTGATCTTTGATTCATATGCTCTGATGCTTCTCTCATAACTGCCCAAATTGCCCCTATTCTTCTTTCTAGTCCTAAGAGCTTTCCTTATCCTGGCTTCCCTCCCAGCAGTCTGACTTTGTAGCTTAGCTGAGAGCCTGCGTTCAGGAGTGACTGCTCCAGAGGACTGCTGGTTATGCACAATCAGTTTATATATACGAATATAGAATTTAATCATCCTGGACTGACTTTATGGTACAAACACACCTCCAAGCCACAGTTCTCCTCCAAGTCACTGCCTATTGAGACCAGGAAGGTGTTAGGGAAAAAAGAACGTATTACTGTTGCCTTCTCAGGCCAACAAATATGAGAGGAGAATCAAGGCATTACCTTCTCCATAGCTGCATATACCTTACCGCAGGGAACATTCACACAGTATAAAAGCTACACAGCTTTAAATCTACTCAGAATATAAGAAAGAGCATTCTATTTCTTCTACTCTTCTTTAGGTGAGAAAAAAAGGTGAGGCACAATTCGGGTACAAATGAAGATTTTGCTTTTTTAAGTTAAAGGGTATTTTGCTGTAAATCGGTTAACAGACCACTAGAAAGATCAGCCTACTGAAGATGGATGTAAGTATTCTAGCAGTGTGTTAGTGCTGTGATCAATTGGACTCTGCTGTGCAAAGACAGGATTGTCTCTCTGTTCCTACCTATTGCTAATAAATACAGGAATGACTGCAGGCTCCGGTCATTCTTGTATTGGAAGAAATGGAAATTTTTCTGGTTGAAGTTCACAGGCTTTTCTTCCTAGAGGATTTATTACATTTTTCCATCCTCTCCAATAATAGCGGCAGAAATAATAAAAGTTCTGCAGCTGAAAAGGTAAGATTTCTGAACACTGGGTGCATCTGTTCTCGATAATCCCTTTATCCCAAATTCTGCATATAAAAAGAAAGGACAGCAGTAATCCCTCACCTCCTGGAACCCCCGAATATTATCTTGCTGTTTGTTTGCTTCAGTGTACTAGGCTGCTCTAATGAGCTGTTGAATCTAGATTTGCATGTCACTTTTTCAGCCGAGTGTTTACAGGACTTTGCCACATGGGATTTCCATTGCCAGCAGTCTCACAAGCTTTATTGCATTAAACACAACTTGCAGTCATTCTAAGTTATGAAAAAAATAACTTAGTTACTCTCTGTCTTTTTCAAGGAGTAACTGGGTGACCTCTTACAGAGTATTGGTGAGCAATGACAGTCATGCATGGACTGCTGTCAGAAATGAATCTGGAGATGTGGTGAGTATCACAAAACAGAAGTTCTAGGAAGAGCAGAGGTGGGAAAGTGGGGCTGTCCACATGGAGTTTTGATTTGCCAGATTAGTCAGTTAAAGACTACAGAGCAATTTCTCTCAGTCGTACCCTTAATTTTAAGAGCAAATCACATAATAGGGAGAGGGATCCAGAATACCCTGTATAGCATATCAGCGTGTGTCTGCCTATGGATGTGAATGCCACCCTGGCGGTGGTCTGGCCTATGATGCGATATGTTTTTTGTTGCATGGTCCATGCAAGGGTTAGCATCAGTCTGATGATCCCTGAGGACTTCTCATGGCCATGAGGTGTCTATTGCCAGAAAGAGTTTAGAATCCCCTCTCTGAGGAGCATGGGGGGGATTGCGCTCTTTGGAGAGCAGTTCTAGCCTGATCCACTATCAACATTGGGCTGTATCAGGTGACTTTATTTGTTTCTATTACTCCAAGTGCTAAAAGACTTTTTGAAGAGCTGATCTTCCATTTTTGTATGTTTGGCCTGCATAGATATTTGAAGGCAACAGTGAAAAAGAGATCCCAGTTCTCAATATGTTGCCAGAGCCATTGGTTGCACGTTATATCCGTATAAACCCACGGTCCTGGTTCCAAGAAGGTAGCATCTGTATGAGACTGGAAATCTTAGGGTGTCCTTTGCCAGGTAAGAGTCTTTCTCAACTGATGTTGATATGATTGCCTGTAGCAAGACTCAGAAATTTTACTTCCTTTGGATATCTTTGCTTTTGATACAATACCTGTAAGTACAGCTATGCAGAAAGAAACAAAAATATCTGTCCGGATACACGAACAATATCAAGATAAATCTTCAAACGCAATCACACAGTATCTACAAGTGGTTCTATTAATAAAACAATATTGCATGGATGATCTAACAAGATGTTCTGCGTTGTTTGGGCTGAAGTGCAGCACAATCTTAGTGTGCCTGCACTGGGGAGACGAAAGGATTATGTGTCAGGACAGTCACTTGCAGATGACGAGTTTCTCAGGCAAGAAAAAACCATTGTATTATGTAGTATGATGATTATTTATTATTATTTCATGCAGGCCATAGGACTCACCTGAATAAATTTGAAGGCAAATAATGTAACTGAACTGGTGCTTATCTTGTTAGAGGGGAAAGAAGGGAATTGGGGATGTAAAGAATTCCTAGCAAATTTCAAGCGCTCTCAAATCCAGCATGATCCCTGGGAAGTGGCAGGTGAAGGTAAATGGTCCTGTCCTTGGTAAAGACTGGAAAAAGCTTTCAAATCTTTTCTCAGTTGTCCACTATTCATTCCACATCTCCCATTTTCTTTGTTTTATTTTGCTTTTTGATCTTAAATTCCTGCACCTTCGGAATAGTTCTTTGTTTGGGTTCTTTTTTGCAGGGGACTATGAATAGCATTGTCAGAAATACTAGAGCTAGGAAGAACTGCCTTTCCAGAGCCTATCATTACTGCTTTATCTGTTCCTGCTGCTGATTAGAGATTTGCTGCCTCCAATTCCACTGTCAATGTAGGGTCTTCACATGCCAAGCAGAGGTAGCCTGATTTTTGGCTTGAAGATGTTTAGATATGCAGGAAACAAAAGCAGTCTGGGGTGCATAAGAGATAAGTCTCTATCAAAAAGAAATATGGGGCAAGTATTACCATGGAACTTAGTCTGTAGGTGTATTACTATGAAGCAGTAAAATTTAGCAGCACTCAGAAAACTGCTTTTCTGTAGGTAACAAATGCACCCTTGAGGTGAATGGCAGTGACCAGGGTGTCCTGTGTATGTGAATATTCATGTTTTTAATAGGATTCTGATTTCTTCCAACCATGGATTTAGAAAACTTCAGCTCCGTGGGTTTCTTGTTCTCCAGTGTAGCTTTTACCCTGAAGGGTCAATTCCAGAGCCAGTATTTCCCCTCCTTTCCTGAAAGGACCAGTGGGCTGTTAGAGAGTAGTGATCTGTTCCAAATTCCTATGCTGGTTTGCAGAGGATCCACCCTATGACATGGGGCATGAGGCTCAAGGAAGAGAGTAGGTACTTAAAAAAGAAAGAGAAAAAAAAATGTTGATGTTTGAAGAAGTGATTTTTATTAAGTGCAGCAGTTACTTACACTAGATTCTTGTTTGGGCATACACCCATAGAAAGCCAAATTCTGCTTTGCAGTGTTAGCCCTTGTCATCCTTCAGCTTCACAGGGCTGTATCAGTGGGTGGAACTGCTGCCAAGGTATGAACATAGTTGCACTTCCAGCACCACTGCAGTGAGTGCTATTCCAGCTTGTTGCAGGTTTGGATTAGCCTAGAAACTTTATCAGTGCTTCTTCCTGGTGTTCATTTATTGAGTTAATTCCCTGTGGTGGCTGATTCCGTTTATCCCTGACAGAAAATACTAGAATCATTCACTGAGAAATACATTGGGAATAAGGTGTGTTTATTCAAAATGTAATTGGACTGAAAGAACTAATAGGTTTTGATAAGCTGCATACCCATCCTTTTAGCTCACACAGAACTGACGTTTCTTTCTTCTAACTTTTTTATCCATCACACACAAGGCTCTTGGAGCAAATCTGCTCCTCAGATTGCAGAGGCCTTTCCATGCATGTTCTCTTCCTGTAGGACATATGTTTTGTAGTTCCCTGTAACTGGATTCCCTCACCCTTTATTAGTGTTATCTTCCTTGTTCCAATGTAGATAACTGGTGTGATAGTGCTGCTCTGATATTGTAGTCTTAAACTCTGACAGAGGTTTCCACTATAAAACTGAGCAAGTCTCCTAAGTTCATCAAAATCAGGAGGTGGAGCTCTGTCAATTCAAAAGCCTCTGTCTTTTCCAAAGCCCAAAGACCTATGAAAGAAGTTACGTGATGCTCAGTTTCCTTGAATACCTGCTGTGGGTTTGATTATGTTTGCACTCTGAGTGTGAACATAGAAGAAATCAAGTTGTCAGGAGAAGCAGTTTAGACGTGGTTTAGAGCTCCCACGCACTGTGTCCTGACGCAGTGACAGGCAGATATGGGGCATAGGGAAATACCCCAAGAAAAAAGAGGGTGGAAGGAAGGAAAGTAATTTTTCACAACTGTGAATTTCTTGTGTTTTAAATTTATAATGTTATCTTTATTAATCCCTGAGTAAATGCGGCAGTTTGCATTCAGGCTGTGCTCTAGATCAGCTTTCCATAACGTAGGCTCACAAAGGAGGGTAAGAAAGGAATACCAGATAAAGGATAATCCTCAATAAGGTATTAAGATTCTAGGAAAGCTTGTTCACTTTGACAGAATGTGATGATAATGGTTAGGACCCATTCCTGTGGTTTGTGAATATACCTGCTGCCTATGCAAGATGTACCAAGAGCTGGAAAAATCATGAGAAAACACTATTGAGATAACTGGAGCAGAGAAGTTACTGATTACATAGTCTGTATTATATATGATGATTGTAACTTTAATCAGTGAAATATTTATATATTATTTATATATTTTTGGTCTATTATATATTTTTGGTCTGTTGTAGGCTACTCTTGACAAACAACCTTTTTCTAGACTTATTACAGGAGCTCTACAAAAAAAGCTGTGTTAGCCAACTGTATCGCACCACCTTTCAGGTGAAAGAAGTGATTTGCTGTTTCACCAAGGGAAAAACATTTAGCTGATGCCAGAAAATCCTACCTATAGCAGAGGATCAGAGATGCCATTCCTCACTGGGGAAAAAGAAGACAAAAAGCACCAGCATTTAATTCACTCTCCAGTTTCCCAAAATGTTGGTATTTACATAGACGTAGACCGACATGCACAATCTTTTGCCTCAGAGGGATGGATGTACTTTCCATGCCTCCTCTTTCTTGAACCTAAGGAAAATCAAAAAGAAACTGCATATGCTCAAAAGTACCCAGAGATAGGAAAGAGAAAATTAGCTGAGCTCTTCATGAATTTATTCATACTGTAGAGTATTTGAGGCAATGGGCAATTATTTTAATGGAATAAATTTTTTATTAGATTTAATTTTTAATAATTCTTGTATAGGAAGCTATCATTGGTATCATGACTATGCCATCACTTTCAACTCACGGTAAAAAATGAACTCTGTAATGGAGTGAGGTGTTTTGCAGCGGATGCGCCATTTGGTTATATTTTCCTTGCTTGTCTCTTATAGCCAGGCAACCTGGTTGTCTAGTGCTCACCTTGTATAAAACTGTGACCTCCTGCAAGTGTCTTTCATTATAAGTGATGCTGCATAAATTCAGCTAACTACTTGTGAGAGTAAATTTGTGCTTAGAGTCACAGTATGCACTTATGTTCTGCTTTATCATTAATCTTGGGCAATATAATATTTTTGGGGGAGTTTGTTGGGTAAAAATGAGACCATATTCAATAATTCTCCTGGGAAAGGCAAATGTATTATGGTTCTCCATACTTATCAAGACAGATGTGTAGCATTCCCCAGCAACGCAGTGGCTCTCATTAAAAGGTTTCTTTCATATTTTATTGTAAAATGAAGTGTATGCTATTTTGAGGAATCAGAATGGTTTGGGCTGGAAGGGGCTTTTACGTATCACCTAATTCCAAAACGAATTCTAGTTGTTATAAGAATCAAACTGTGGGAAATCATTAGAAAAATCAAATGTTGGCGGAAGAATTTATGAAGCAACTGCTGCAGGCTAAGAATTTGGGATTCCTCTTACCCATTATCATCATTCCTCATGCTTAACTGGAGTTATTTGTCTGGTATTTGACTATACATGAACATATATAGAAAAGATTCCATGTGCGGTTGAAGAATATCGTTTCACTGCTGATTTAGTGTGTGATGTTAATGCTCATGACTGCCATGAAACAGATCATGTGGAAAAAACCTGAAAATCACCTGAGCTGTCTGACAGCAGATTTTTGTCAGGATTTTTTCATATGTGCTGTCTGTGGCATGTCCAGTTTTGTGAAGACAAGTCAAATTTACTTGTATTAAATGGAAATGAGAACACCAGTCATTTGCAAAATGGCACGGTGAGATTTTTAGGGCAGTCTGAAGGATTTAGGCTAGAATATTAGCTTGTCTAAATCACTTGGATTGACTTCATTATTTTGTCCACTTGGAGAACCATATGAGTGCCACTTGTGAGCTTGGAAGCTTCATTGGTATGACACCATACAAGTTTTTGTAGGACTTCTGTAAGACAGAAGCCCATGAACAAATCATGTGGGGGATGGATGCAGGTTTTACTTAGTAAATGAGAGCACTTTGACAATGTTGTTTTTTGTATAATAACTGGGAACCCGCTGGAAGCATCAGGGCTCCACCTCTTGGGGTGCTGCGTAGAGCTGTAACATAACACAAAATCTATGTCAAACTGATGAGCAGTCAGTCCTATGGGCAGTCCCTAGAGCTGTCATGCTAGAGAGTGGCTGGGCATTTCAGAGCTTCCATACTTACAAAGAATAGAAGTATTGAAGGTACCTTTACCTGCAAACTTAATTATCTCTTAATTAGTTTCTTAATTATATCTTAATTAGTTTCTAGTAAAGACAGAATAGTGATTGAAAAAACCTAATATTCCCGTGTATAAATGGGAGTGCCACAGTTTTGCAGGATCCCTTCTCCTGAGAAGTAAGACAGACTGAGGTTAGTCCTGTGAATAAAGGAATGCATTTCACTTCTAATTCTTCCATGGTTTGAGTTTCTTAATCTCTTCTCTGTTTTATTAAAGAAAATAATTTTTGCCAAAGTGGACCTGCCCATCTGTGCCCAAGACTCTGCATTTTAGCTTTTAATTTTCCTGCTGCAGCAGGAATACAGTGATCCAAGCAGACTGACGGTAGAGCCTGGCAAAATAGGAGCTTTAGTTCTCTAGGGAGCTGTCAAATTGTGCCGTGTTTTTGGGGAAGGACCAAAGTTACAATCATTCTCACTGTGTAATATTTTTACTTATTTTCCACCAACTCTACAGCATTCACAGTCATTCCCATGGTATTAACGTTTGATGTATGGAAAAAGTGCCAGACTTTGAAAGGAAAGGGATTAAAGTATTAGGAAAAAATATCGGCTGCTGTATATTTTGGCTCATGGTGATAAGGAAAAGCCTTCAACATCCTGGCAGTTTTATGGTGTTTATTTTTATATTGTTAGAAGAGAGATTTTTACAGTGGTGAAGATATTTTGTGTGGCAATAAAAACATTGCCTCTGGAAGTGGAGGGGGTTTATGATTTACATTTCTCAATCATCAATATATTAATGAATAATCTCTATGAATTAATATGGGTTGACTTTTAAGCATTTGGCATTCCAGAGTCATCTGCAGCATTAGTGCAGCGTCGTGGCTGTCAGTGGGCTTGCAACAATTTTGCCTGCAGTTAGGTTGGAAAGAACACCTGAAAATGCAGTTGAATTATGTGGGACTTAACCCTCTTGGTTCTTTGAAACTTTTTCTTTTAATAAGCAAAGAAATCTTATTTCCTCACCTGAATAGGCTCTAATTTAAATCCATTTCCTGGTGGCCTTGTTACAGAATAAGTTCTCACTGGGAAGGAGAGTCTGCGTTGAAAAAGCAGGTTTTGTTGAGGCAAGATGGTTTTTTGACATTTTCCAGTCATATTTTAGAGCAAAGTTCAACCTTCCATTACTTTTGCTGTAGTTTAGAGGATGAACTGGAGACAAGCATGTGTATGAAGAGTAAATAAGTGGTAGAGAACACGAGTGATGTTACAGTGAAGCTTAATGAAACTTGCATGTTTCGTGCCATAAATAGCTTAAATAGTTCAAATTTTGCTTTCTTTCCACATAGGGAAACCCCCCCCCCAAAACCCAAACACCTTTATAATTTCATGAAAAGAAGAAATTTGAGAATTTAGAGGTTTACTGTCAGAAATTTGAGAATTTAGAGGTTTACTGTCAGAAATATGGAGCTTAAAAATGTTATTATAAGGTATTTTTGTTATAAGTTCTCTGTAATTCAGTTGTGTTGTTACAGGATAATATCAATGTATTCTTCCTACTAATCATTATGCTTATTTTCCCCCAAAACAATCACAACTGATGGGTGATACTGTTTAAAAAATAACCGACCCAAACATTTTTCTTCACTAGAGACAACATCTCTTGGTTGTGTCGCAATGAGGCAGGATGATGCGTAGGCTTTCATATTTGGCTTTTTTTCCAATAGTCTTAAATAAAGATGATTTTCTGCAAAGAGAAAAAATTTTTCCTAACAGCCTGACAACCACTGGTTTGACAAACTCAAAATTCCAGGCATCCCAGATACAGCAAATTAAGGAATGTGTCCGATGTTTTCCAAATAGACCTGTTTTTTCCCTAAAACCAAATCATTATAGATTAGACTAGGAGCACATACACAAAAATGAGCCCTGAGCACTCCTGGCCTGCTTTGTTTTATTTTCCAGGTGAAAGGCTTGAAAAGGCAAGGAAACAAAAGTTTTTATTCTATCCACGTGTTCGCCTTTGATACTTCAAACACACAAATTATAACTTGTATCCACAACTTAATGAATATGCTAATTTTAAAGTAAGAAAGAGATCCAAGATCTGCAAAGAAATGTTTAGGAAAATAATCAGGAATGTTTAATATGCACAGTAGAGCCTTTCTGTATTTTGCAAGCAGAGCATAGACTCTGAAAATACTCATCCAGGAAAGCTAAAAGATAATTCCTTGTAATAGCAAATTAATCAAGGAGACAAAAATCAATTACCGGAGCTTTTTCTTGTGATGTGATTTCTGTGCTCCCCCCCCATCTTGTGTCTGACTCATTTTCCAGTGTCTTTTCCTCTCCTGTATAGCTGGAGGATGCCCTTCTGCTTTTCTGTTGACGTTGAGGTTTTCGTGCAGGCTAGCTCTCTAGTAAGCTGATTCCTGTTGTCTCTTTCCTTCTGTTTGAATCTATATGAGATGGTTTGTGCGGTAATTAGAAATATTTCAAGTTTGCTGGGGTTTTGAGTTTTGTCTTTGAAGACGTTTTAAATACATATAGGCA
The DNA here is from genome assembly GCA_009867235.2 of Psittacus erithacus. NCBI lineage: Eukaryota > Metazoa > Chordata > Aves > Psittaciformes > Psittacidae > Psittacus > Psittacus erithacus. The sequence goes on from WYDI02014753.1 coordinate 9,698, forward strand.
TTTGGAATTCAGATTTCCACATTCCTTGAATGCACTGTTGTGGCTGAGCATCTTTAAATCTGACTTTCATAAGCGCATGAAAATCTGTTTATTTCTTTTCTCAGACCCAAATAATTATTACCACAGAAGAAATGAAATGACAACCACAGATAACCTGGACTTTAAGCATCACAACTACAAAGAAATGAGGCAGGTAGGCAAAGAGGTTGGAGTGTGACCTCTTAGATGGGGCGTGGATGGACTCAGGTTTTTGAGCTGTTATGGAATCTGAATTCTATATTGTTAAAAATGTTACTAAACAGTATCTGAATCTGATCAAAAATCTTTTCCCCTAATTTAATCTGTTAAAAGAAGTAATCTATTAACATCATGAAGTCTTAATTTGTACATCATTTAACCTAAAACATGACTACATGGCAGGGGAAGTATTTACACATAATGTGCCACCATTTCTCTTCTGTCTGTATTGGAGCAGTGAATGTTAGCGGTTGCTCCTTTAAGATTTGACCCTGACTTAGTCATCAGAATTCTCCTACATTTCAGTGGGTTTAGAAGATCAGAATAAATCATAGAGTCCAGTTCTGTTTTCACAGTTGTGAAAACTGATGCAAACACACACACAAAAAACACTAGGAAAAAAGTCTTGTTAGGATTATTTTAAACTTACCAGTCTTCTTATTCTTGTTCCTTTAGCTCTAAATAGGCAATCATCTCATTGTTTCTGTTATTGTTTTTAATCATGCTTCATATCACCACAGGCATAAGTGTGGGTTGTCCTAAAGAAATATTTCTGCCCACTTTGTCTTCAAATCTAAAGTTAATGTGTTTGGACTTGAAGTGTGTGAATCATTTGCTGTGTGCTGAATTTTCAGCGTATTTATGCTGCATGAATCACCATTTTTATTGAGCAATTGTGTACTGAGTCACACATTTATTTCGGTAGAGATTTCGTGGCTTATATTTCTCAGCACAAAGATTAGACAAATAAAAACTCAATTGGCATAATTACTGTCAAGAACAATAAAACAAAGTGGATTTTACATTCCCATTGCAGAAAGACAGGTTGGCCAGGTTAGAAATACCTTCAGGAGAAAACTACAGCTTTAAAGTAGAATGTTTTACCACTTTTCATGTAAGTAGAAAATTTGCCACTGTGGCTGAGAGCTTGTCAGTTGTGAACTGGTTTTGACTATGCTTTCCCAATTGTGGTGCTCTCTTTGTCAAAATAATGGATTTATTTAGAGCTTATTGGGTTCAGCTTCAGTTCTGCTGCTGGTAGGCAGGAGACTGTGGGTTGGGTTGCAACAAGTCTTATATTCCAAAAAGTATTCTTGGAACTTCATAGTTTCTGCCCTGAGAGGAAAATGGAAAAATAACTGTTGATATCTAGAGTCTACTTGATTACACATATGTGTGTGTGTGCATTATTGTCAGTTTTATTAGCTACTTCACTACCAACCAATGTAGGAAACCCCTGTTCTTTGAAGTTATTTGTCATGAACAGTAAACGAAAGAGAGAGGATGTTCCCTGGGCCATGTTTTGGAATTATGCATTACATTGTAGTATGTCATGCATTTATGAGAGGGAGACATTTTCATCAGTGCCAGATTATATTAATAGAATTCACTGCTTAGGATGATAGTACCAATAAGAGTACATCTAGTACATATAAGAGCGAGTAGTGATAGGACAAGGGGCAATGGTTTAACCTTGTTGCCCTTGAGGGGAAATTGAGATGAGCTCTTAGGCAGAAGCTCTTCCCTGGGAGGGTGCTGAGGCGCTGGCACAGGGTGCCCAGAGAAGCTG
>WYDI02014754.1:0-14254 GCA_009867235.2 Psittacus erithacus
TTATCATTATTATTATTGGTGGTAGCAGCAGTGGTTTGTGTTGTACCTTAGTTACTGGACTGTTCTTATCTCAACCCGTGGGAGTTGCATTCTTTCGATTCTCTTCCCCATCCCTCCAGGAGTGGGAGGGAGGGAGGACAGGTTGAGGGCGGGGAGCGAGGAGGCTGCATAGTTGTCTGATTTACGACTAAGCTTAAACCACGACAACAGAGGAGATGGGTAAAAGCAGAACATCTTTTTTTGCAAAATACATTTGAGAAAAAAAAGGGAAAATGCTGCATTCTGTTTATGTCCATTAGACACAGCTTTTCTGAACACTCATTAATTCACAAAAGCAAATAGCTTTTGAAAATGAAAAATCCCTTCTGCTAGGATGCCTAAAATCCCCTTAATAAGAGATAAATGATGTTCTCCGCACGCGGAACTGCATAAGCAATAATTTAACTGTCTCAGTTACTCATCTGCTGTTGCCTGTTTCTTGTCTCATGACTGGACTGGAAACTTTCTGAAGCAGGTCTAATTTGTATATTGTGCCTCAGTACAGTGCTAAGAATTTCTGGTGCTGGTCCAGACCTGCTGTCTCTATTTTGCTACACTAACATAAATACTAATTGCCTATTTAATAATTACCCAGAGGTAAATCTTCTTTTCTGTGCCAGTCAGAGAAATGCATCTAAATAGAACCAATAAAATGAATAGGCCAGAAGCAGTTGCAGACAAGTAGCAATTCAAACATACAGTGTAAAAGCAATGATAATAGCCAGAATTGAGTGGACAAGACTGTTTCTAAATATCAAGGATTTCAAACTCAAGTATACAACACATTTTCTGAATATACCTTGCCTTCCCTTGCTCAGCCACTCTGTCCCCATTCCCAATTAAAGGGAAAAAGCAAAAAAAATGCTCATGTAATTAAAACTAAATCTATACCTCTTTTTCCATCTCCAGGAAGATGTGTATTTTAAAATTGGAACTGTAAAGCAAGGCCACATTTTGTTTTCAGAGAGTTATTCTTTAACCTTACTTTGGGGAGACATTCTTCTGCCTGCATCCAAAAACACATGGGGACTGAGTCATACTGTTTCCTTTTTCATCTACTAAGCCCAAATAGAGCAGGATAGATTTCATTGCCCTCAGTATGCCCTCGTAACACTTTCAGCTTTGCATTAGGACTGTGATTATAATCAGATCTCATTCTTCAGGGTTTCAGCTGATCAGCTGTAAGAGTCAGGGCCATAATTTGACTTGTAAATTCTCCTCTTCCTCTACACATGCATCTTTTCTTTTGAAGCACTGGCAATTGACTGCAGCTGGCTATTGGGTGAGAGTTACCCATACTTTGAGGTGGCAGAGTGCTTGAAGGTGCTTGACTGATGTGTCTGATTAGGCACTTGAAGTCATTCTGATGATACAGTTTAAGATCAGGAAGGAAAGAAAAAAAACCACAAGAATTTCAGGGGGGTTACTTACTCAAGGTTGATCATTTTTTTGGATAGATTAAAATTTGACAAGATGGACACTTACATAACTGATATGATGCCAAGGCACTGTGGAAAAAATTGGTTTGGGGATTTCTGAATTAGCTTTGAGCTATTTTCCTGAAATGTTCTATTTTTATGTTAAGCAACCTTGAAACAGGTAGCATTTGAACGTTTTACTATTTGCTTTGGTGGCCAAATTTTGCTGTCACTGTGTGACCAGAATACGTATTGCAGATGGCTACACTGCACTTCACAAAGTACACCCATGCTTAAGCCTGATGAGGTAATCTACTACACTCTTCTGCTGGTGCTCTGAAATACTGAAATTATTTTGGAGCTGGAATTACAGTAAAATACAGAGAGATGTTTGAGTCATGGACAGACTGATGACATAAATGAAGCAATTTTTAGGAATATGATATATGATGCTGAGTGAGTGGTAATGGATATTTCATGTTTTGCCATATTTCCAATGCTGTGCTCTCAGAAACAGTCATGCAACAACTGGTCAAGTTTTCCAAGAATAAAGGTGGTGATAACAGCTCCTCCACTTCAGTTGATCTCTAGCTACACTAATACATTTGGTGATGACATCTTTTTCATCCCATTTTCCAGCTTGCAAATGCCAAAGAGGGGCTTCTGCTTTGAAGGCCCCAAATATCATTCCTTCCTCTTTGCTTCCATTAGCACTCAATCAAAGTGTACCAGCAAACCTATAGAACTGGTTGCCTTATTTCAGTGGAGGAAGACAAAAAAACAACAACAAAAAAAAACCCAAACAAACAAAAAAAAAAAAAAAACAGGTTTCCACAAGTATAGACATTTAAAAAAGAGCCGCTAAAACAGAGATCCCAAAATCACAGACTTCTACTATGAGTTTTTGCCTGGTTATTTACCTAGATTACGACTCTGAATCTTTATGTGTACAGCTGAAAAGTAAGAAGAAGAAGGCAGTTGTACTTAATGAAGAAACTAGATTTAAAAAAGAAAGAAGCTTCTGGTCTTGCTAAAAGCAAATTGAGAGTATGCAGCAAGGGCAGTGAGGATTTGGATCCTATTGGTAATCAGAAAGTCACATATGGATGTAAAACTTGAGCAGCACTTGAAGCTAAAATGGAGAAGTCAGGTCATCAGAAAGAACAAGTTATACAGAAGTGCTGGGAGACAGAGCAGATAAAGAAGTACCATGGCTTCACAGAGGAGCCCCATAAATAGCTGAAAACAGTAGAAATGGAGATGTATGCACTGCTGTTTTGTCTAGATTGGATCCTGGTCCTGCACATTTTAATCCCAGTAAGGTGTCAAGTTCTCTTTGGGGACCTAGCTGTCTGCCAGCCATATTAGCTTATAGAACATGTGCAAAGGCAGAAGGGATTCTTGACTACGTTAGATTAGGACAAAATAAAAATGCTTCAGCAACAGAAATGGTAGCACCTGCACCAAATATGATGTTGGCAGATTGATTCTTTTCTTATCACCAAATCAAAAACTTTAGTGGTATCTGTAGGAGGCAAATGTGAGCAGCGCTTTCTGGATAAGAAAACATAAGAAAATTGCTCCAACTAATAAGGTTGAAAGAGCATTGCTGGTGATTGATGAGAATGTCAGCAAAAATCAAACTAAATATATCTTTTCCACCAGAAGAAAGTTTCTCTACTGAATTCTGACTACAGTATTCAGGCAAGTTTATAATAATACCTGTAGTTAATGGATTGCAAAAACATTGGGAAGTTTAAATAGGATTAAAAAAATACTATGTGATTTCTAGCAAAAGCAGACTTATTAAGGGCTCTTAACCTATTAACTATTTTTTTTTCTCCATGGGATTTTTTTACTGATGTAAACAGGGTTTTTAAAGCAGTTTCATTGTGCCAGGAACACTAACTAATATACTTGATGTAAATGTCAGAATTTTAAAATAGCTGTTCTATTCTGAATGGTAGTTATATTACAATATGTCTTCTAATGCATAGTTATGCTCTTTTCATACAAATATTTGTATCTATTTAACTATCTAAAAGTTGTTATATTGATCTTTCATGTATTATTTCTTTTCCTTACTTTCAATATGTGTCTCCTAAATTTTCAGCTTAGTTGAACCCCCAATCTCAATGAAAACTGAAAGTCTTTTCTCATACATATGGCAGGCAATTCATTTGAAAGTCTCTACTGAGCACTGTGCAAAGCATGCACCCTTCAGCTGGTACCTCAAGATGCCAGATGACCACACTACATATGTCCCAGTTGTATTAATTTAATAAGACAGTAGAATTATTTTAAAGGTTTGCAAGCTTGTCCTTCATATTGATTATCTATGTGGGCTATATGTTACCTTTGCTTTTGTAAATTCTGGTCAGATTCTGACTGCTTCTGCTATAACATGCAATCTGAAGGCAATGCCTTCAGATTTTCTGCTGTACAGAAAATGAACCTGCTCCACAGGTTAAATGAACAGAATATCTTATGTTTGGCACTAGCTTTACCTAAGTGAAGTCTGCAAAGAACTGTACTTAGGAAAGCTTCTTTGGCTTAATTGCTCCATGCACTGTTTTCATAAATAAATCAGCTGCTGGGAAGAATGTGTATGGGTTTCTGAGGTACAAGCCAGGCCCTCATGTCCATATTCCAGAGAACTGCAACCTCTGTTCCACTGAAATCACTTTTATTTTTCTGCCACATTTTCCAAGCTCATGTTTTTATCTTAAAACAGCAGACTTGGTTCTCTTGTGGCCTTGTCGTCACAGAGTTCATTACACCTTAGACAGTAAGATATGCAGAAGACTTTTCTTATAGTTTCTCTTATTAATTTTGCTAAGAATATATTCAGGTAAATAAACAAAGTTCAGGGCTTTCCCCTTTTCCTTGTTTACTCCTTTTCAGTGCTCAGTGTGTGAGTGCCTCTGACTGCTTGAGCTGTGGATGCTTTCCTCTCAATGGTCCTACCCTGTCTATAGCTTTTACCTTCCTACAGCTCTTTTGCAGCTCAGGGTGCCTAGGTGTGCCATGTCAGAGCTGGACTTTGGATCCATCCTTAAATAAAAGGTGAGACATTTATAACAGGGTTTAAAGACAGAGAGTATTATGTGTTGGAAGGCAGCTGGGATATCCCAGGGAAATCAAAAGGCACCAGATAGATACATTGTACAGGTAATTGGTTCAAATGGCAAGTGTTGCTTTATAAAGCTAAAATAATTTCAAACCATCAGAGATGCCTGGGAAAAGTGAAGGGAGTCACAAGCTATTCTTAAGCTCAAAATCCTTCTCTTTCTTTCTTTATGAAACAAAGAAATACCCAACACCCTCACTTAACCAAATACATGTGTTTCTAATAAAATTATGTGCAATTTGTAGCTGATTTTTCCTTTGAAATTTTTTAATTTTTTTAAGATTATGCTATCTGTAAAGCCTTTCTTTTTTTTACATGTTCTAAATACAAAACTTCCTATCCCCAAAAGAAAGAAAAATATTCCTTACATTTTTCCTTTTAGAAATGAAATCTTAAAAGTAACAAAATAACACAGTACTTTTATTATGTACTTTGCTGCAAGGGAATGTATTTGGTAAAGCTCTTACATTTAAGTGATTTATTTCTGTCTTTTAGATGTAAAGTTTCACAGCTTTCTTGTGAACTTTTATTCTGAAGCCACACATCTTAGATGAATTGGCCTGCTTGTTTTCCAAGTGTAAGTTCCCAGAATCCACTAAATTGACTGGTTTACCTCTTTTTTCCTAACTCAGGAAGTCTTGTTAAAATCAGTTACCAGAATGACGAGCATTGTCTATACCACAAGCTGCTAATAGAAGTCAGAAATTATCTCAAAGAAATTTTTTTCCAGAAGTCAGTTTTGTTTATTTCTCTGAATAGGTTTGAATAACAGCTGTTGCATTTAGCATTCAGATCAATGAAAGTCATTTCCTTTGGGCTAATCCATGACCAAAGTCACAAACTGTTTCAATCTCATGATGCACTCAGGAGCACAGTGCCCTGAAGGTGCTGGAAATCTCTACATCTCATCTACATGAAAAGAAAGCAAGTGGAATCAGTGTCCTTATTGGTGCTTACAAAATACTATTATCAGGAACTGGAAAAAATGTATCTGATCACACGCACAGAATTATTATGATTTGATAATACAAGGTTGTTACCCTCATTGCCATTAAACTCCAGCTAGCCTTAGTGACCTTTATATCTTCTTCTGTATAAAATGCTTAACAGTAATGATAATTCAAGTATAATCCAGTTGATTAAATATAACCCATATTGTATTATTTAAGATGCCAGTTGCAGTTGTACATTTCCATTTCTTCAGCAGATGTGTTATTGCGTTGCCTAACGGTCATTAACATCAGTAAACAAGAGGGAGAAGTGCAAAATTTGCTACTCGTTTTACTAATCTTCATCTGGGAAATGTCAAAATGGAAATTTTCATATACTTTCCCATTGTCTGAATGTCTGGTTATGCTAATTCTGTGCTCAATACTTCAAGTAGAGCCTAGGAACTTTTAGTTTTAACTATTGTTTTGACAGTCACATGGACTCTGTAAAAATGTCCTTAAAATGAGTGAAACTTTACTTAAATGACTCCAGCTGCAGTGATCTCCCAGGGAGCGCCTGGGGCACTGTGTTGCCTGTGGAAAGAGCCTGTGATCAGTCACAGGCTCCCATACTCTTCTCGTTTTCTCTTGTTGGAAATGCCCCAGTTGCCTTGGTCCCTAAGGACACTTAAACACAGGAGGTGGCCTACATCAAATTCATATCCTCCTCTTAAAGGCAGTATGGATGCAATGACATTGGACTAGCTCAGGGTGACTTGAACCCAGTCCTCAAAAATATCTCAGGAGCTGTGAGAGCCCCCAAGCCTCCTACTCTGCTCTCTCCTGCATGCCCACCTCCAAGAGTAAGCAGCCTTAGTCATTGCTTGAGCCAGCTTGTCCACCCACAAACCAAGCATTAGTGGGATCCCCTGTGAGACCCCTGAGCACTGCACCTGCTCAGAGGGGACACCAGAAGATATCTTGTTCTCATCTGAGTGCTTTGGAAAGTCTTCCTTTATGTGTGAAGCATCTTGGGGCATCTTTAAGGTGCACGCCACCCACCACGCTGGAGACTTGGCCAGAAGAAGAGTTCTCCAGCCAGACACAGGAAGGAAGAACTCTTCCTGGCCAAAAAATGAAAAGCCTTTTATAGTCTCCTGAACCCTTTCCCTCTCATTCATTGAACTTCCACAGCTGCCTATTGTCCAGGAGTGGGATGGCTGCTAAAATAGATCAGCAAAGGGAAACAGGAAAGCATGTCTTGGAAGATGGCTTTTTGTCACAGCTCACAAACATGTAATAAGCTCAGCCTGATCTCAGCCTGTGAGGTTCATACTGGTTTTATGGCAATCTAACTCCTGGCCATCAAGAAATTTGATGTAGTAAAAGCAGAAGGAAGACATTGGAGCTCCAGCCCTGATTTTCCATTTGCTACTGCAAAGTGTTAAGGTATGTGCTTCCTCATAAATAAGATTATATTTCTGGGCAAAAATCATGCACAGATGTTTCATATATAGCAAACTATCCACTGACATGAAAAATAATAATGATAGCAGTCTTCCAGAATGAGCTTCATATGAAATCCTCCTGAATTGTGCTGAAACCTTTACATTATACTATATTCCTGATGACTGCACCAAGCTGGGATTAGCAGGCTCGGCCCCACCACCTGCTGCTAGCTCTTCAGCTTCTTTGTGCTCTGAAGCAAGTTTCGATGTTTTAACCAGGATGAATGCTGATCCTGTTGAAGTCAGCAGGAGTTTTTTCACCAATGTCAGCCACAATTATGCAGAACTGCCAACAAAGAAAAAGAGATGAGAAATCCTGGACTCCTAGTCAGCTGCTGCGTCATAAAAGCCAACACAGCAGCAGTGGGATGTTGTGGTGTGAAATGATGTAGGCAAAGAAAGCAAAGGGAGGGGTGCAGGAATTTACTGACTTCCATTTCCCTGGGAAACACTGGATAATTCAAATTAGCAAATAAGTTCAAATCTTCTGGTCGTAAGCTGCAGAAAGAATGATGACATTCAGCTATAGGACACTCAGGAATACGAGAACAGAGTCTTTTATAAAACCCTGGGGTTATGTCTGCTAAGTGCTTTATGTTCTTCGCCAGTGCTCGGCAGATACCAAAAGGCTGTTTTCCCTTTTTTAGAAAATAATTTAAAAATTATTTCCTGCTCTAGATCAGACTCAGCACAGGAGGCCTGGTAGCAAAACAGACTGGGGAAATCAAGTGTTCCTCATGAGCCCTCGAAACATTTTCGCAGCAGTTAAGGTGTTTTGCCTTCTGATAGCATATAGAAATAAGTACTGGGAAAAAAAAGCTTGTCAAAGTCTTCATGTGTTGGGAGTAAGTTTTTTCTCATTTTCTCAATCTTTACCTTTCAAATTTTACTTTATATAGGAAAAATAGCAAGTCATATTTCTTTATAAAGTATAATTAGAACTGCTCCTATAGAAAGTCTGGTTGGAAGGAAGAAATTATCAGAGTCATGTCAAATGTCCAATACCAGGCAGTAAACCTGAACAGAAATGCAATTACTTTAAATTAAAGCAGTAAAGCAATTTTTTGTCCTTGATCCTTCTGTCCTGGCTCCAGCCTTTTAGTCAAAGGGTTGCTATATTAAAGCCATTTTAACCTGAACATTTTCCTGACCCCTTTTTGTGGGAGCAAGCAACTAACAACATAGTCTGAGAAACATCACCAGGTACCACTGTAATGTATCGACAGAATTGCAAGTTTATTTAATGTACCTCAGGAAAGTTAAATCTGCTTTTTCAAATTTCTTTTAGTTACAAAACTCTAAATCATATTATTGGAACCAAGATCCTGTTTTCAATGGGATAGGTCTTTTCTCAAATTGAATCGTTTGGGCTGGAATATTCTATGCCAAAGGACTGCTTCATCATGAGTTGATGATTAGCGTAAAGTAGTGCTGATGACTGTAATTTCAACCAATATCCTTCAAGAATTTCCAAGAAGGAAGATGTGAAAAAAAGTATCTTTGTGTTAAAATCTCTGAATTTCCGCTGGTACCTTTTTTTTTTTTCTATTTGAAAACCCCACTTTTTTGGGAAATTGAACTTAGGCAGAAAAAAATACTTAGTATGCTTTTAAAAGGAAAGAACTTATGGGAAGAGATGAAAACTGGGAAAAAACAATTCCTACCTACACATTTCTTTTTAATTTAAACTGTCAGTTGAAAGCTTTCATGGGATTTGAGGAACTATTATCCTAAAAATTACTGTCACAAATTTATACTTAATTTCACTATACCATTTACCATCTGTGGGCCACAAAGTAATTTTGAGACATTAATGAAGCATACCTTGCATACACCACTTTGTTTGTAAAAATTGTTTTATCTGTATTCTAGGTGGTGAAACAGGGAGGTTAGATATACCCAGAGCAACACATAAATTGCATTGGACGCTTGGCAGCTCTTTTCTGCTGGCAAATGCTTTCATTGTCAAAGACAAACAAACTAGACTGAAAAGATGCAATAGGGCAGTGGAAGGGAGCAGTTGCCTTGTATGCTTGTTTGGAAGATGATGGTGACATAGACTTGGTGAGTCAAACTCCAAATATCCAAATCTGTGGACAGGTTTAGCAGGTCACCATGACCCCATATAATATAGGGTTAAAATAATGCTACTTAGATAGCAGTATTGCTTATCGCTTGAATTTACTCAATGGTCCCAGGCTTCTCTAGGTCTTTTCTGTGGCAAAGTAAATTGAGTTTTCTTCCTGACCATCTGCCTCTTCAGGGAGTCTTTTTAATTTATTCAGGAGACAGATGAGGAGGTAGACAGTCAGCTAAGTGACCTGCCTTGATTTTTTGTGGGTCTTTTTTTAGCAGTTCCTGAATACCAAGCAAGAAGGCATGCAAACTCTGCATTTAAAATTATACAGATGTCAATGTAAACATAGATATGTAGTGTCAAATGTCAAATGTTTCTGTAAATTCTCTTAGAGAATTTATTTTCGCTGTGTATATAAGTCTGTATGCACACATACAGAGTTAAAGCTGAATCTCTAACTTTAGGAAGCTTGAAGCCTCAAGTTTAAAGCACCTTAAGCCTCAAGCATCAATTTTCTTAGTTGCTAAAATTAATGTTTATTTCACTTAATTTTATAAACAAGGTTCTTGGTCTCTTAGCTGGTTTTACTATATCTACCAAACATAATATGCCAATGTTTGGAGTCTGTAGTAGTGACTAGGCAATATTTTAAAGGGTTCAAAATTATCTAGTACTTTTTTTAAGATGATATGAAGTAGTTCCCTTTCTCTTTTATACTTTTCTCCATACATGACTTCCACTGTAATAACACCAATTAGTTTTTAATTGAGCCCAGCTGACAGGATAGCTGTTTCTGAACATCATATTGAAAGCATCATTAAACCAGTCACTACTTGATACTTGATATAGAATGAAAATAAGCTGAAATAAAGAAGAGCCTCTGTTTTTAAAGACAAAGTATCATACAGGAATATATTATATGTGGAGGTAGATATGGGTCTTCTTAAAATATCCAGCAAAGGTTTCCTATTTTCTTTCAAGATTATTTTTCTTATTTGGGCAGTTTTATATCCTGGGGTTCACATACATTTTTAGTGTTTTGAATGAGCAGGAGTAACATTGTATGTATAGAGATCAGATCTAAAACATGAAGCTGTTCAAATTCATGAACAGAGTTTTGAATGGTGTTGAGAAACATACAACAGATAAATCTTACATAATTATTTCATTATTTTATATAGTTAAGAAATACCTTTATAAATCAAATGTTTGAAGTTACAAATGGCAGGCAGAATTGATAAACCCAGAAAAACATAATGCAGAGGGAAAAGTCCGAAAGTCATGAAATGTTTGACATCAAACTTATATGTGAAATTTTCAAGGGGTCTTTTAAGAGAAAAAAAAAAGATGAGTATTCTGCTTTCAGAAGAATTGTCATAAATAAATGCGAATATTTATCTTTTTTCTGAGAAATTTTATGGTACATGTATTCATCATAAAGCTGTTAAGTACAATGTTAAAGATTACAATAATTTTAATTTTTTTAATCTCATCTCTTCAACTTGATACGTCAGTGATTTTTCAATCAACAAGTCAATTACTTTAACAAAATCTCTTTGGTGGGGAAAAAGTTCTTGAAGAACTGTGTTCTAATTTTCAATTTGGAATCCTGAGTCAAACTTTTTCCTTTTTTTACACCATGCATGCATTTTATCAATGAGAGACCTTACCAGGCTTCATGTTAGTTGTGAATTTGGTCCATTTGATCTTGATACTTACTGTGTTCTAACTCACTTTTTGTTTTCACCAAAGACTGACAGTGTCATGTGATGAGTCAAAGGGAATGATGTGTCACTTCAGACAGATGTATGCACCCTGCAGTATTTCAATGGAATGAGTGCTATACTGTGGTATATGTTTCAGTAGATCTCTTCATTAGGTCCTTTGAGTAAAAAGCATCTCAACACTCTCTTAAACTGCCATTTTTATGTCAGGTGGCTGAAAAATAAGTTAGAGAATGTAAAGCTGAGCCATTCCCAGAGTACCAGAGATGCTGAAAGATGCAGAAAATTTATTTCTGAGCTACATAATTTTCTATAACTAGGGTTTGTGCTAAACCCACAGCTCATGGCCATAGACGCATCTGAGAGTGAGGAAGTCAAAACAAAATGTTTAAGTTACCCACAGAAATTGATCTAAGCACTGCAAGCACTATGTCATCAGCAAGAGCCAGGTAAAAACTTTTGGGCTGATGGAAAATATCACTGACCTCACAGCATCCACAGCGTTATGGATGTATTTTTACTTAGCCCTCAAAGGGGCTGCAGTTTCCCCTACCATGGCATTTTGGCATTGGAAATAGGAAGACAACATTCATCTTGTGATGGCTATGTAGATAATTGTGACAACTGTTGTCACACTCTGATGTGTCCCCAACTTGTGGATGAACACTCTGCACTGCCTCACTACAGCTGCCTCTCGCTACACACCCTGCTGTATTAAAAAGTGATGATACAATTGTACCAGCCCTAGTTCTTGTACACCACCATGCTTTGCAGACAGTGATCCATCAGTGGATATGAAGATTTTGCCAGGGTTGTCTGTGGATTTACAGGACTCACAAGATAGCTCTTCTCTGTGCTTGATTTCTTCTCTTCCTTCAGCCACATGAAATGAATGCTGTATGCCCCGGGTGAATACCAGAGCATTCAGAGCTCAGGTGCATTCCTGATGCAAGATGATGCCAGGAGAGTGAACCACCCCATTTGTCTGTTGCCTTCAACAGATCCAAATCACTTTATAGGCTGCTGCATTTTGGGGCGTAGCTTGATCTGTGCCTTTCATATAGCTCTCATTTTTTTTTTGTGTGATTCCATTTCTAGGAAAAGAATTAAATATAGCCTTGTCCAAAATACAGTCCCAAAGATTCAATCAATTTACACAAACTGAGGATGAAAATTTAAAAACCAGTGGTAGGAAGGTGTTACATGGACCAGCTACCTGCGTCCTGTCACATTTGAAGACAATCCCACTGACTTTAGCAAGTATTGGCTTAAGTGAAGCAGCAATGCCTTGATTATGTTTTGCCACTCAGAGTGAGCAAATGACTCACAGCAGTCAGTTTGACAAACAAAATCACGTTTTCTAGTCATGAATAATTAGTGATTAATCTTTGATGATACATTTGTTTATCATCTGCTGTTCAAGGTATGATTTATGCCTGTAGAACTTAGCCTGGGATTTGTTCACATGGTACCTTTCACATATATCACCTTGTAAAGTTGTACTTAGTAATTTGATACTTATGCTATGTGATACTTACGTTTTGCTATATCTGTTCTCTGTTTAGAATACTCTTTATCTTTGGAAAAAAATGGATACACAAACACCAATGCAAATTGAGGCTTGACCAAACATTTCTGATGCTTTGTCTTACAAGAGATATTTTCCTGATCAAAAATCATGTTTCATGTTGTGTGAAAGAGTTAGTCCTAATGAACATTAGAAAAACGCTTGTTTTGCTCAAAGAGATGTTCACAAGCAGTTTCTCCCTATTCTCTTTTCATTTTTTTTGTCTAAAAAACCACTCTTTGAAGATGAAAATATTTGATTTTTACAGAACACACGATTGGTACTTCAAGACAATTTCAAGAGGTAAAAGCAAATTTTCTTCTTTTTAATAATTTTCTTCATATAGTCTAATCTTTTCTACTTCTTACTCATCACTATTTTCAGGGCATGCAAAAAAAATTGAATATTTATGTATTGTTGCTTGAAATTAGCTTTTCTCAGTTATTACTTCACAGTCATAATGAGATGATAATGTGTCTTTGTATAATTCAAGAGCCAGCTGGATGCTTCTTGTCCTTGCTGCCTGATGTTAATTCAGCCATTTCTTTTGATGTGAGGAGAGCTGTATTAGATATTTGCTAATTTATTCTACATAACTTGTCTGTTGTGACATAGCAAGTTTGGATGACTGCTTCTTCAGAATGAATGTGGTGCACTCTCATATAATTTACCCCATCTAAATTACCTCTTACTAAATCCCACCTAAGTGATCACAGTGATTTCTCTTCCATTAGACATATATATATCCATATATATTAACTAGGTGTTTTTTCTCTCTCCATTTTGTGAAATTCCTAACTATTAAAGACAGAAGCCAGGAACATATGCAAACAAGGTTTTTAAAAACTGTAATTGTGATTAAAGGAAATAATGAAGTGTATCAGAGGTAGAAGATTTAAAATACAAGGGGGAAAGGAAAAAAAATAATGCTTCCTGACAACATATCATAGCCTGAAGAGATTAAGATTGGAGTTAATAACATACCATGGCTGTCCCTTCAGCTTTATGTTTTTTTCTAATGACCTCATTTTACCTTCTAGCCTCATAGTGAGTGAGTACTTAATCTGCTGGTAATTCAATGTATTGCCGACTGTGCCTCTGAAATGAAGACACAATGAAAGGTGACATAAGCAAGTATTTAGAGAGGAAGTAACAGAATATATTCTTCTTTAATTTTTATCTGATACATGTGCTTGGGATTTCTGAAAGCTTTGTTTTGAGTATTTTTTTCAGCCTGCGGTTTGAATTGATGCTGTATTGGTCAAAAGAAGAAAAATAAAAGATCATGTGTAAACCGTGAGGTCTGAAGGAGCATGGAATTTTTTCAGCACTACTTGAATTTGAATGTTTTAATTTTTAGGTTTTTTCCCTCCTTTCCCTTTTATCTTTTCTTTCCCTTTCATCTTTTCTTTCCCTTTCACCTTCTTTTTAAAATGTTTTGCTTTTGCAAATGAAAGAAAATGACACAAAAGTTAAAGGGAAGAATTATATATCAAAAATATTTTTAATGGATTTTTTTGTGGTTTATAATAAAAAGCAAACATTTCAAATTTGTTAATACCTTTTGTTGCCATCGAGATATGAAAAATACTTTCACTTTTTTTTTTTATTCTATGTGATCATTGTATTTATGACTTTGTGGATTCTGCAGTGGTCCTTTATTTACAGCTGTCAATTCATTGGTCCCCTGTCGTGGTTTAATCTTAGTCATAAATTAGAAAAGCATGTATCCTGCTTGTTCCCCCCACCACAACCTGTCCTTCCCCCCCACCCCCCACTCCCAGAGGGAGGAGAATTGAAAGAATGTAACTCCCACGGGTTGAGATAAGAACAGTCCAGTAACTAAGGTATAACACAAATCA
>WYDI02014755.1:0-31557 GCA_009867235.2 Psittacus erithacus
GACCAAAATCAAAAACACAGCACTGCACCAGTTACTAAGAAGGAGAAAAATGACTGCTACTGCTGAACCCAGGACAACCCTATGTACTTAAACCAGACTTACTGAATCACTTTTCTGCAGATATTTTGAAGGAAAAACAATTAAGAGCAGATAGTGTATGCATACATGCTAAGTATTTGAAACATTCCCAACCACTGCCATATGACACTGATCCTGTCCCTCAGGTCAGGCTGTTCACTGCTTATTTCAATGTGAGGAATCTCCAGGCTAGTGAATCTGCTGGGGAAAAGCTGGTTTCCCTTCATTCCAGGATATACTGTGCTCCTATATGCGTTCAGTCAAAATTATGTGCCACAAACACGGCACATGAATGTCTTTAGTATTAAGAAACAGAGCAGAATATTTTTGATCTGCTTCTTTTGGAATCGTATTTCTAATCACTTCAAACAATCTTTCTAGTGTTTCAACTGCAAGCTGCATGTATGGCCCCACGTGTGCAATGGCATTCTGCATTATTTATACCTAACATTTTGATGTATCATTTTAAATGAAAGGAATCAGTGTCACATGTGAGTTCCTTTATGTAGTTGAAGCAAAGACAAAAAACCAAAACTCTACATTATTTCCATATATTCATCCTACATGTACAGTCATGATCTAGGTTGCCACTATTGTTGCTTAATGTATGAATAACAGCATGCATTTGCAACCTGCAATCAGGTTTTACTGCAGGAATAAGGCAAGGTCAAAGCAATACCTGTGTTTAGACAGGATGCTAGTAGTCTCTCCATCAGCAGACTATTCTTAAATAATAGCAACAAATTAGCATTGAAAGCTTTCCACAACAAGATGTGCTAAAATCATACTGGGTGCTCAGTGGCCTGTGCAAAGAAAAGAAAATGTAATGCACTGCTTTGTAGTGCTTCCAGCCCCAGCTGCTATAGTGTCAGTCATGTCACTACAGCTTTTCAGAGGTGGAAGTAGCATGACTAAAGAAAATAGCAAAACAAGCAATAGAGAAGGGGAAAAAAACCCACCCCAAAATAAATCCACCCCAAAAAACACCTCTGGATGCAAGAGTGCTGCAAAAGAAGAATATTTTGCTCCAGTATTAAGTTTGAAGGTATGTTCTCTTTAGCACAAGGGGAGCCACCTTCCCTGTTGTGTTCTCTGAAGTGGCTCATTGCAGAGCAGTAATATTATATCTTAATAAGCATAACACTGTGAACTGAGGCATATTTTTAAGTCGGACATATGGGAGGGAAACATATCAGAGCCGAGCTGTGTTATTTTTAATGGAGCATGTGTTTGTCTTGTAAGTGTGTCAGAAGAAAAGGAACAGGTCTCAGGTTTCTTCTCACCATGTCTAATGTAGGGTGGGCACTCCAACTGCCTCTCTAAGTGACATTAGTGGTCTTTGATATTAGAAATTACATAGGATGGTCTGGACTACACTTGCACCTCACATTCTTTTCTGCTATTTGTGTACATCAGTGCTCATTTGAAGCTACTCTTAAGATGAAGCCCTTTAAAATCCACAAAGTTTGTTTTCCTTAGAAAGACAAGATTATAATGAGAGTCTCTGCCCTCTTCTCAGATTTCGACTAATATATGGTACAGATGATAGGGCTAGTGCTCTGCAGGAAAACATTTCTTTTTGCATTCAACTAGAAAATAGATCTCGCAGTGTGTAATTGATAGCTGCCATGTGTACCGTACTGCAGCCCAGACCATTCACCTCTTATTCTTAACATCAAAACCAATATTAGAGTAAAAATGCTTGCAGTGAAATTCCAAAGGACATTTTAAATTTCAATTAGTATCAATAATGGGTTTTTTAATAAGTCTTGGGTCAAGATGTATTGTAAAACTATTTTGCACAGTGCAAAGAAAATATATTCTTGTTCTGCCTTTGTGATATGACTGGATCTAGTCGTACATCCAGCAGCCAGCTGAGGCTGCTTGTCTATTATAGTCTCTTCCACCATTCCTAACAAATGAACAAACAACTAGATGCCCTATGAAACATTTTAAATAGAACTGTCTCCTGGAAAAGCTGTTACTGACAGAGACAGGTTCGATCCAGATCAGGGGAACCTGCTTTAGGATAGAGAAGATCAATACAGGTTGCTGGCTTTTTTATTTCTGATTTTTTTAATTTTTTTTTTTAACTAAGCAGAGATAAGGATTATGATTAATAAAGTAAAGCAAAAAACAAGCCATCTGTGAACTGAAGTGCATCCTTCTTATTAAACCTTATTGTGCTCTTAAAGCAGTAGCAGAAGCTGTCACTATGAACTCTACCATGCAAGAGCTTTCAAAAAAGCATTTAAAAGTATATATTAGCTAGAAACTACTTTCTCAACAAATTCTGAAAGAGCTGAAAGTAGCTTTTGAAAAGGAACCAGTATATTTCATAGCAGAGTAAATTAGCTGCTGTTTTTTACTTTTGAAGTGTTTGATCAAAATCCAGTGCTGTGCACAAGTGTCTTAAATTAATTATATTTAGAGTGTTTTTCTGTTGGTTAAAACCTGGATCCTATAGTAGTAACTGCCCCCCTTTCCTGTTGTGTTCTTTGGCATATGCCTGAGAATTGCGTGTCTTCAACACCAGCTGGAGGCACTGAGGCCACGTTCTTATGTTTGGAAACAATGCACGAGTTTGTATGAGCTGGATAGATCAAAACTAAGATTATTTTTATTTGTTTAAATAGTGTCATCTACTCAGATTTTGCTAAATAATGAAAATGCCAATTAGAAAGAATAGCCACTAAGGCTGATCATCCCAGTGATGGAAAACTATAAAACAGAATTCGACAGGTCTTAGGAAGCAATGCTAGCATTATAACAACAGTATTCTTCTTAGCCTTTGGCTACGAAGTCTAGGAATTCAGCCTACTATATAATCAATCCTCTACAATCCACAAGCATTAAATTCATCATTAAAATGTTATTCTCCCCTTCTCAAACCTTCCATGTAACAAGCATCTCACTAAGATGAAAGGCATTTGTTGCGGAGAACAGCCTTAAGGAAAGCAAAAAGAGCAAATCTGGAAAACATATTCCTATTTTTCTGGAAATGGGTAGTATTCTTAAAACATCTAGCGAGTTCAAGGTCAACTTGTTCTCCTTCTGTATACTATTCATAACAGGCATTTGACAACTCAGTGACAGTCAATCTAGCAGCTGAACTGAATATGTTGGGTCATCCAGTTTAAATAAAAGATATGTCTTCATTGTGGAATGACCACAACAAAAACAATAGCAGCAAAAGTCTTTTCTGTTTCTGTAATTTCAATTAAAAATCAATAAATACATTAACAAAAGAGATGAAATAGATCTAATTTTGGAAGAAGGGGGCTACTTGAGCAGATGTATACATAAATGGTGAGAGATCGTGGTCCTTCACGGGGGGTTTTGTCTCCTTGTTTAAGTGAAACTTTGTAATCCTGAGCATTCCAGAGATTGCACCCCTCCCCTACCCCCAGCATACCATGTCTGAAAAAATGACTGATGGCCAATAAGACATTCAAATTTTGCAGTTAAATTCATCTGGACTTACCTTGTCTTTTCACTCCCTATGCAAGACCACCCTGAAGCTTGTTCCCTATATTGACTGTTTCTCAATACGCTCTGTCATTCAGTAATAGGTATCCCCTAGTTGCTCTTGTCTATTGAAAAATGAGATTACACTTATTGGATTGGAATAATGAAATTTTCATCTGACTTCAAAGCTGGTGAAAATAGCAGCTCAGGGAGACACAGACACATATATTTTGGAAATCCGAAACACCGAATTTTGTATCCATGCAAATTCTGAAGTTAGGTCCTTTTGTATTCAAATACTTTTTCTCATTGTAGTTACTGTCAACATGGATCTTGAAGAAGTTGTCTGTCCATGCATGTCCTAAGCAATATGGACATACATGTCATATACAGACCTTTTATAAAAACATCCTCCTAACTACCTAAAAAATCTTATATGGTGTATGTTGAAGACAGATGATCCTAAAGAACCAGCTCATACTTTGCCTCCATCCCTTGCAAATTGCACAGCTATTTCTAACATAGTGAAAGTACATCACATCACCAATAGTCTTTGTTTCAACAAGATATAAATTGAATAGCAACTAGGAGTAGTTTTGCGGGTGGATTCATGGATTAATGATCAACTATAAATTGAGAGGAGTATCAAGTTCACAGTATACTTTGTTCCTTTTTGGAACCACTACCTGGTTTTGCTTTTAAAGCTGCCACAAGTTTTCAACAGGATTCTTACTCTAAGACCTCCATATCTTTCATCAGGTAGCTCCCACTGAATGACTACTGTAGATGTCAGTGTCAAATTCTTCTGCAGATATCCATCTGGTTTCTCTACAGAGATTTAGCTGGAAGGATTTGCTGGAGGAATGATGTTACTAACAGTTCTACCTCTCCCACTCTGTAACTTTGAAATATCACCTATAATATTTTGAATATGCTCATTATTTAAAATTTAAGATCTCTTCTCCAACTTTGTAATGTATTTTGGAAATGGCTTTCTGCCTACAGTTATAATGTCTGTCTGCAGTGTCCAGGAGGACAGCTAACAAGCGCAGTGAATCTTGCTCTATATTTGGAAACATCTGCTGTTTTATCTCCATGATGCACACTGACGTGATATTCTAAGAGGAAGAACAAGTCTGGCACAGGAGACGTTAGTTTCTAGTTATATATTATGATACTGATGTTGGGATTCCTCTAATCTAATTCTCTTAATCACCCTCTGGTGGTACTTCTTCATTGAGTAAAAGATACTGAAATTGTTGCTTAATTGTCCTCTGACTGTCAAACTATTTGCTGAGGAAATAACTCCCACCCCTAGAGAGGCAGCATTTCAGGTATCAACAGTCAGCTTCCTTCATCTCATTTTGTCATTCCTGAAAAAGAGCATATAGAAAATGTAATTGTGACATGGAGGTGAAATTGAAATTGACTTGGGAGTGGCTTGGTTTGAGGTGTCTCTAGGTTCGAGGTGAGGTGGTAAGGATGTAGGAGAAGATTTGCTTTACCATTCATTCTATAAAGCAGTCACACAAAAACCTCAGCAGTATCGTCAAACTTGTAAAAGCCAGGATTCATATTCAGGAGAATACCCATTGGTGAGTCAGGAAAATATTGCAAAATTCTGTTCATGATAGTGCAGGGGAAATAGTGCTTTTAATTATCTGTAAAATAATTGAAGAAGAAAAAAGGTGTGAATAATCTTGGCAATGTTTTATGGGTGGGGTAAGGCAAGTTACTGCCTGTGGTGCTAGGGGTAGTTTTGACTCTGATCTGTAACTGCCCAAATTTTAAAGGCCTTTTCATATGTATTTCCATGGTGATCAACTGTCTGTCACTGTTGGATAGACATGGACATTGAGCTAGCTACCACTGTGGTCTTGCCCATCACCATTATGTCTATGGACTTTTGCTCCAGTGAAAAGGCTGGACTTAAACCATGCATAGGTTCAGAATCAGGCCCTGGTTTTTGTTTTTCTCAATAATGATTATCAATGGCAAATTTAAATTAGAGCTAGAAGAGAGCATGGGGTCTTAGGAGACCTGAGTTTGGATGTCTTCTGAGTGTGTCTTCAATCACACTAAGTGTACTGACAGAAATTTTGGAGAATGTTGAAAAATTGTTAGTTTGAGGAGCATTCACACAAAATTGTATTTAAAATTCCCTTGAGCATTCATTTTGTAGGAACTTCACAATATATATACATAATTTCTAGAGCAACATAATTCTGTTGGCCAGTGCTTCTTGGCTTTAAGAAGCTGGGGCATGAAGAGCTTCCTGTTTCTACAGAAAGAATTTTTTTTTCTGCCCTCCTCCCTCCCTCCCCCCGATTTAGACATCAGTGGAGTCTTCGTTCAGCAGAGCTTAGGAGTACATTCTGATCTGTTGGATTCAATTTGATTTGTCAAAATTCTGAATCTCTGTGCTCAAAACTACAAAAAGCATCAGCTGACGTGAAAGTAATACAGCAGTCTAATACAGCACCAATATTTAGTCCTAAATGTTATGTCAAGGCTGTCTATCATTAAGTCAGCTCTTATATAAAATATTCTTGTAAATAAGATACTGTACTTCAAGGACAAATGAGTCGCACAGTTATATTTTTCACAGTCATATTTTCAAAGGATATCAATTTCACCGTTTACACCAGTGAAGAGTGTAAGAAACCTGAGGGTGAAAACTAAAACAATACAAAGTTTTGTGAAATATGTGGGCTTGGAATGAAAAACAATGAGCATTTGGAACAGTTGGACCTTTAGCATGGAATGCATCTTAAAAATTTTATTGCTTTTTTCCCTAATGTATTAAACCAACTTTCAACAGATAAAAAGTGCCAAAGGAATCTTAATGCCAGAATACTCTTAAGAATGTAAGGAATGTAAAATAAGTGCAGTGTGTAATGATGAAATGGGCTCTTCCAAAGCAATGCACTCCAAACCTAAGAACTAGGGATGAAAAAAAAAAAATAAATAAATTATTACTTAGATCTCATTTAGGATATACAAAAGAATCAATACCCTGAAAAAACAAAATCTATGAATTTGGCCTGAGGTGAAATGCTGTGGTGATATGAAAAGCTTTTATTATGAGTTTGTAAAATCCTTGCATATCATAAAAGAATATTTCATGGTCTTTTTTCTTTATAGGTTGTTTCATTCTTGCTTACATTATTATTCAGAAACATTTTACATCTTCACCTTCTAAATAGGCTGAAACAGCATTGTTCAGCTACCCATAAAGGAAAAGAGTGACTGATTATACCAGTGATTTTTGAGAGGTATTTTTGGTTTAGGAGTGATAAAAGTTATGTCCCAACACTTACAGTGTTGCCATCCCATACTTGAATAAAATATGATTTAAACATCTAGAAATCATAAGATTGGCTTCAAAGCCATGAGTTTGAAGTGAGTACATTTGGCATGTCTGGCCTTCCAGGCAGGCCCTGTGGTTTTAGAATCCAATTCCTAATTTTTCCCCACAGTCATGAATATAGGTTTTTTAAAATTTTTTTTTTTAAAGAGCACTAGATTATTTTACACAGCCATGTGACTCTAGAAGTTGATGCTTAAGTATGACAGAAGGAATTCAGATGCTACAATAACTAGTGGCCAGTATATTGTTTGCTAACCCAGATTTTAAATGCCACCCTGAAGGAGAAGGTTAAAAAGACTCAAATTCTTTCTGCCAAGGCTGCTTTTGTTTCTTACAGAGATCAGCTGTATCAGAATGAAATCTTCCCCCAGGCCCTTTTTGTTCCTTTTCTCACAGCCAGATCCCTGTAACCGTCAGCTCTGGCAGTTAAATTTCTTTTTCACATCTGTACAAGGAGCAGTGAAGCTGAAACCTCCTGGAGAAGCTACCAAAGTTGTGCTCTTAGCTTGCAGAGTTATTTTGGTGGGGTTCTGCTGCTGGTCCTTCCATGGCTGGGGAAATGGAAATTGATCCTGGTTCCTGGACACCACTGCTGATAATATGTCTTTTTATCAAGACTCGCTTGTTTGTCCAGATTAACTTGGCTCTATTGAGAGATTACAGTCTCCAAAGGCCCGATCAAACTTTCCTGGTGAGCAAGATTTATCTGAATTCAAGGGCAGCTGTCTTGCTTCCTATCATTCAGATTACCTTGTGGCTGCCATGTGTTGCAGCCAGTATAGAGTCATAGCATCTGAGATAAGCTTCAAGCTACATGTGGCTGCATTTCTGAAAGTGATGTACATGCCTATGATCACAAAATATAAGAGTATTTCTGCAGGGAACTGCACATTGTAATACTTGAGTGTACTCTAATCACGCAATATAATCTTACGGTCAGAACAGGTCTATGACATCTGTTGGACTATCAACTTTGATTTGGTAGTTAGTAAAGCCCTGTAAAAAACCTATAATGATGTGATGCTTAGTGGGAACTATGAAAGCTATATTAACTATATTAACTCAGTTGCCTCATGAGCCACAGAGCAAATCATCCCAGCACAGGATTGTTCCTCCAAAGGGAAATAATCAGTGTATCAATGAAAATATGTGGGCCAAATGTCCCATTGGGTCTCATTCCCCCTCCTCCTTCTTATTCCAAATAAAAACAGCATATTTTCTGATTTATGGTGTTGCTCATTTTCTTCTCATGATCCATCACTTTACTCTTCCCCTCTCCTACCCTTTCAGGGTGGCAGACAACATAACTTTTTAAGATATATGGGTGTGGGTGTGATGCTGAGATGGGATTTTTGTTTCTTCATTCTTTTGGTAAGGGAAGCTGAACGGACTCATATAGATGGATGGGTGAAGTGAAGTAGAATATTACTGAATAATCCTCAACCTTGAATAAGGAAAATGAGATACGGGATGCCTAATGTTTCATTGACATCCATGAAAATAGACAGGAAAAAATCTAAACCACTCTCTGAGGAAGAAAATTAAGGGGACCACATGCTAACCCATGGGTCCAGTGAGAAGGATGGCCTTGGCAACCAGTGGGACAACAGGGATCCCAAGCACCTCTCCTTGTGTGGCCCCAGTGAAGGGGCTGTGTCTAGTGCATGAAGGAGAAGCAAAGCATGTTTGGTGACTTCCCAGTGCAATGCCTTCCTCTTATTTCTGTGCAGAAGCTAATACTGACTTAAAAGAAAACTAAAGTTTTGTGTAAAATGGGTAAAATACAACTGCATGTTTCTTAATTTCTGTAGTAATTTCATGATTATGTTTCTAAAAGACAGGATGCATTTTTATTTTTATAATTAACAGGAAATACATGTTATACATTAAATGTGACACAAGAGAGATGAATTATGCAGTAAACTCTGTGTGCTGATCAGCACAAAGCCCAAGGCATATTCAGCAGAGTTTCTATGAAGATCTATAATGAGTTTCAAGTACATAATTTCCTGATGGAGGGTAAGAAAACATCCATCAATGCTAATTTTCCCACAGATTTTAGCTTTTTATGAATACTTTACAGCTTATAAAAAAGATGAATTTCTAAAGTGCAACTTGAGGAAACTCGTTCAGTAATTAGAGAGTATTCCTAGTCAAAACTAATGAGATCTGAACCTTAAACATGGGGATGGTTCAAAGCCCACAGCCCCAGCCTCTAATTTCTTCCAAAAGGTTAAAGTAATTCCCCAAATTTGGACACAAATATCTTGTTGAACTCTAAACCAGAGTTGTCATTGTGCCTTCAGAAAGGCAGAATTTAAGTGTTAGGCTCATTTGTGATTTGGTAGTATTTTCACACACCATTAGAGATTAAATGGTCTAAAAAAGCAAACTCAAATGATATTGGGGCTTCTGAATAACAAGCTTGAGTTCTCTGTGAAGCTATGCTGACTTTGCAGTGGAGCATATGATCGTATGCACTGGTTTATTCTTCTCTAAAGCTTAGGTCAAGCTGTTGCAACAAAGACATCTTAATGTTTTAGAAGTGAGATTTTAAATACTGGCAGGGAGGCAGTGGCAACTTTTCTGGTTAGGCAGTTGTCCATTTTATATTGAGATCTATTTGATCAAATTCAGGCTTCAAAGAATATTATTTTTGCTGGTGTATGTTGCTTATTTAGTGAGGAAACACTATCTTGCATGTTTATATAATATTTCTATATGTGTTTTTATATAATTTATATTTACACATTTATATAATTTACATTTATTTACATATGTTAATATATGTTAAATGTGTAGTGCAAATAGAAACATAAATATATTAAATATAGATAGTAGACCTGCTATAACAGGGTGACTCCTTAAAATTCTAGTGATTTTGGAGAATTTAGAGGCGGTCAAGCCGAGAGTTGTGAAGAGCTTTCAAAGAGAAATGTTAAATCAGTGTGTGTGGAGGGTAAAACTCCCATACTGGAAGAATCAGGGTATTATTTATTATTTAACTATATCTGTCTCCTGCTTATGTTCCTCAGTTATGTTAAATGAAAGCTCTCCCAGAGATCACTACTCTTATTCAGTCACAATTTAAGATACTTTTTTAAAGATAGAATTTAAAATTTATGTTCAGGTTTCTTAACACAGATTTATTTCCAGCACCTCTCACTTGAACCAGAAGGCTTTTTTATATCCATAGATTATATTTTATTTGATGAATTACAAAATTAAAAGCCATGACCTACTGAATGGTCTGCTAACTGGAGATTCAACAGCAACAAAAAAAAGTAACTTAATATATGTGAATAAATCGAAAATTATAGAATCTAAAGACACTTGAATTCTGCAAGGCAATCCTAACTCTAATTATGGGTCAGTTTTAAAGCAGAGCTAGTTTCTATCACGTCAGTGTTTTTGGCAGTATTTGCAGACATTCAGGGAACAGTGTTTTGTTCACAGAGGTGTTGTAAGACTGTGCCTTGTATAAGTCCAGGCATGAAGAACACTGCAGAGACATCATATATCATTCTCTTTTAAACTTTTCAGGTCTTCAGACACAGACTCAGTTCCATGGGACTGGGTAACCAAGTTAGGAAAAGTAAATAATCAACTCTGTATTACTTTGGATTTCTGCAAAGAGATTATAACCTGAATTTTTTCACTTGATCTACCCAGTGTTCAATCTGGATATGCAGAGAAAGTAGGATAGGATCTCTCATGCCTTGCTATTGGGAAGAAAGGCTAATTTATTCTTGATTAAGGTAGGCAAAAGTAAGTTGTTGAGCTCTGGTGATAAGACAAATAGTATTTTGTGATACGGTAAGGAATAGGACTATAACAGCAAATATTATTCACATATCTTTGATGAAAGCAAAATTTCTGTAGCCTGATACTACAGTCATTTCCCTGTTCAGTATTTGGTATGTCAAGTGTTCATACTGGATCTTAAAATGTGCTCAAAAGCTCAAGAGTATATCAGTATTTGCAGCATAAAACTGTTTTCTCTTTGATCGTTCAAGCTTTCCATCACTCTAGGTGGTCCTAACTAATAAGGCACTGTGATCCTCTTCACTACTTGATTCCAGTAGCCATGCAACAGACCACGTGCAATTAGTGCTTGCCATTATTGTTTTAGTCAAATTTCAGCATTATCTACAAATTATTATCCTGTTAGTGAATCAGTTCCCTTTAATTACATATTTATAAATCATGTGACTATGTATATGGGAACCAAAATTTCTCTTTTAAGGATTTAAAAGTTCTATGTCTTTTTCTTTAGGGTCTTTTCCCCTTCAAGGCAAAAACCTGTGCAAATATTTAAATATGTTTAATAGTGAGCTGGAGTGCTGCTCTGATGTTCCATGCAAACGTGTACTGTGAAAATCAGAAATCTTCCATCTTCTCCCGGTTTCTATATGAAGTTGTATAAGTATCTGGTTTATAAGTTTGACATGCCTATGCAATGCCCATACAGTCAGCATTAAATTGCATATCCCTGCTTCAGCAGCCCTTGTCTGCCTTGTTATGGATGTTGGGCACTAACAGTCTTACTCACTTTATTGTATTTTACTGAGAAAGCTGAAAAACATATATGCAGAAAAGGAACTGGCATTCTCAGAATTAAATACCTACTTCTGGTAATTTTTCCCAGGCAGCTATTCTTTGTAATTATCTTTGAATCTTTGAACAAAGATGATTGCACAGAGGACATAGGTTAAGGAGTCCTGTCCTAGTTAAGGGGAAGTTGTGGCCATAGGATAACAGTCACATTGAGCAGATATCCAGGTGTAGAACAGAGAGATATGTATATTTTATTTCAATATTAGGGTCTAATGATAAATGAAGAAGGGTTAATGAAAAAATTTAAATGATGACAGTTCCTTCTGAAAGGAGCTTCAGATACCTTCAACCAAGAAGACCCTTCACAAATGTCCTGTGTTTGAAAAAAATCTGCTGAATTTGAGATTATTGTGAATCAAGTTGCAAGAGGAAACTGAGGAGTGACTTACAGGTACAAACCTGGTCTCTGTAGAAACCTTAGACCCACTCTTATTTTGATTATAGTCTGATTTGATTTGCTGGTCTCATAATCTTGAAAGTGTATGCTTGTGATGGGATCATGGTAAGGTATGTAAATTCAAGAAAGCCCTTTTGATGCATAAATAATTCCTGTCTCAGAGGTTTTTGGTAGTAACCCTCTGTCCCCACACCTTATATAGGCAGCAACTTGTGTCATGGTCTCCCCAGTACATACATAATTTATGAGTTAGAGGTACAGGATAGTCATTGGTTCCTGCTGTAGTGGCTATTTTAACCTTACTCCCAGACCAGTTATTTGACTGGGATGCTCGATTAGGCTGGATTATCTGACAGTAAGACTTTCTGGTGCTCTGAATGTCTCATGCACAGTCCCAGTAATCTGAAGCACTGAGCACAAATTTTCAGCACTACTCAGCTGAAGAAAAAAAAGAATTAAAATTTAACTTTTATTGTTTCATTGCCATACAGTCCCTTACTTCCACATGCTCCTTGGATTTAAGGTTAAAACCCCCTGGTAGTTAAATGCTAGTGGAACATACAAATTTGAGACTTTGATTTCTTCCATTTAAACATACAGGTGTAGATTCTAAATAATTCTGAAAGAAATTATTTAATTAAACTCAAAAGAGGGGAGATGTCTGCCCCAAGAGAAGAATGATACAATGGATTTGCTCTGAACAGCCTGGGATCATTTAAAACTAATGAATTAAAAATCAGATAGTCAGTGAGGGCTATAATTTACACTACAGAGGTGGTAAAGCCTTTTGTGTTCATATTTACAGAGAAAGCATTAAACTACAGTGATTTTTGATTTTTTTTCTTCCCACCAGGGAGAAATGTGAAACTCAATTTTAACCCCGATTGGCAAGGTGCTAATTTGTCTGACAAGTTGTTGGAATCTCAGCATGTTTGAGGTATCCTTGATGTATCAACACCTTCATGCTGAATGAAGGATGCTTTTAATGTGCAAATGTTTAGTACATATCCTATATCTCATTAGCCAAGAACAATACAAACCACACACAGGCAAGAAGGGTCAGAAGCAAGCTCCAGCCAGAGAAAAATCTTTTATGTTCTAATTAAATGAGCAAACGTTTGCAATACATCTCATTTGCAAATAGTTTATCAAAAATTGCACTTGAAAGTTGCAGCCTAATTTATGTCCTAAAGGCCTCCTGAATCTAATATCAAATGAGCACCCTGAACTGGAGTGCCATGTTGTAGTGCTGATACCTTATTAGTGCATGCAATATCACAAAATATTAAGAATAGTGGAAGAAAAGCAGTTGTTAAACCCCCCACAATTTCAAACTCTTTATGTTGTTAGTGTAAACCTTGGTAAGTTATAAAAAATTTAGCTGTCTGACTTGTATGTTAAAATGAAAACATTTCTAGGGCAAATTAAACCATTTTCTACAGAAATACCATCTCTGTTTGAATGAAAGGTAGAAGAATCTTGAGTTTCATTTCATGTTGCAAGTATACCAACACCAAAAGGAAGCCAAGCCAGTGAAAACCAGGTTTTTTGTTCTAGCTGTTCCCATTGCCCTTCCCATCTCTGCTGCCCATCAGCAGTCAAATAGGAGTGGGAAGTTGCTCAGCAACCCCCAGACCTCACTTGGGCACTCCTATCTGCTGTCGCTATTCTCCCTTCCTGCCGAAGCCTGAACAGGGCTGGTGGGCTTATTACTAACTCCCTTACCCATTCCACTCTGGCTCTGGTTTTGATGGTGCCTCTTGCCCTGTCTAGACTGAAGCATAAGCTGGACATAGGCTCATGGAACTTCTGCTCCATTTAGAACCCCTTTAAGGAGACACCTGTCTCCTCCAGCCCTTGCTGTGATCCTCACCAGCATGCCCTTCTCTGCAAGGCCACGTGGGCCACTGGTGTGCTGCAAACCTCTGTTTGGCTGCATTTCAGAGCTGCATAGAGAAGATTAGAGGACCTCTTTTTATTACTATTTATCCACATTACACAAAATCAGCTTAATGTAATTTGTCAGTTCATTTGCGATTGCACCCTCATTCTGTGTATGGTTTATTCCTTCTTTCTGCTTTTCTTTTCCAGAGGTTGATCCCTTTGAACTGCCTAAACCTGATGGCTCATAATCAATAGTCTGTAAAACAATAAGATCAGCAGTGCAAAGATTCAGATTTTCTGCCTATAAATGTGGATTGCTGGGCCACTGAGGTGAGTCTGACTTAAACTGATTGCTTGATAGAGGAACAGGGTGGGAGAAAAGAGGTTAAAAATACCTGGAGATAATGTTGAGCTATTAGTGCAGTATTGATCCACTTCATATAGATAGCTGAGGGAAATATGGATGCGTAAGCTTACAATAGATATGACTAACAAATGTTATTTTCTTCTTAAATACTAAATCACTGATAGACCCTGTGACTGGAATTCTAAGTCCCATATACGCTATATTGTAACCTTGCAGTATTATCAGGAACACTTGCCTGGTCATAAGATCAGTTCTGCCAAGGAAGGTGAAACAGTAGTCTAGGTTTTGGCTTGGTTTTCTGTTTTTAATTTTTTTTCTTTGGGTGTGTTTTGGGGTATGTGTGTCTTTTTTGAATACCAGTAAGTTTATATTTAGCTGTTCTGGGCAAATAGAAATATGCAAGGTCTTGAACAGAGGTGCTATAGGGTGACATGCTTTGATATGAATGCAAGTTTAGAGACAGTTCCTAAGAGGACATAAGATGAATTTGCCTAATATGTGAGTAAGGCCGGGATAACAGTACCACATTGATGGAGTAGCAGCAAGAGCATGGGGTGAGTGGCAGACCTGTGTGGGGATGGTTGTATGGGGCTGCCTCACTGCACTGCCACAGCCTGTTGGTTAGAAGGCAGGGTGAGGTAGTGACAGATAAGAACTTGTTTTAAGCGCTTTGTTCTTACAAAAAAGAAAGCAAGTTCTTTTTGATTAAAAGATTGAAGATTCTTTTGTGGTTTGAGGCTATCATCTTATGAACAGTTTGTCCAGAAAATTATTGCTAAAGTGATTACGGGAGTGTTGTGGTGAGTATTCCAGGTTCACAAATTAAACCCTAAGCGAACTGACCACAGCAGCTGGGTGACCTGTTTCTGTGACTGAATTAGCCAGTCAGGCACAGACTAGTTAGCTGTGTAAATACTCATGATCATGAAGTTGTTGTAGGCTTTACATAAGTTCACCATCTCAAATTCATGTTCCTACTACTAAGACAGTTTATTAAGTACTGTTAAGTATTTCCCTTATAATACTGTCTGGACCTCAAATCAAAAAAGCTACAGGAATTATTTAGGTCTAACCATGTTCAATTTCTTTCTGAAAATTAAATTAGCTGGCATCAATTTGAAGAAAATGAGGTTTTCCTCATTGAGATAGGACCGAAACAGATAATTGGAAGAAGCACAATAAGCAAAGGAAGGAAAAAAAAAGCCAGGCAGATAGAGCAGGTATGTGAACATACTTTTCATGGACATTTTGACTTTTTTGCTATGTTCGTTTACTTTGTTATACAGCTTCATGACATACAGTTTCATGGCACAGTAACAATAATCTTAACAGGAACAAAGTTCTACCTGTAACCTAATACAACAGAGGCAAGTATTTATATATTTAAGTTCAATTTAGGTGCTTGTGCTGAAATCAGTGGGAGTTAGAGGAACTTAAATATACTTACAGATCTTGTGACTGCTCTATTCAAGCACAGGTTTTCAAATCCACATATAGGGTTCTGGTTTTGTTGGGATAATGATCATAGAGCATTTGTTTATTCCTAATTGATAGAAGTAAATATTAATTTCCAATTTGAATCCAATCCTCAAATACCTAGGCATTTATTGCTGCAAATGCAGAAAATGCTGCTGATGAGAGCTGGATGAACTTTCTAGCTGCTCTGAGGAAACCTCTCAGAGCTGTTTCCTCTGCCAGGTTCCTGGCAACCTCTTTGGGTTTGTTGGAATATCTGTCTGGCACTGGGCCCACTGTACTGCTAGGACTTAGAGCAACACAGCAGAAGCCATAGGTTTGTCTCTGTATATTTACTTGGCTCCTTCCTCTTCCTAGCTAGCAGACACTGGAATACAAAACTGTTCTTCCTCTCTAGACTCCTTCCTTTCATGTCATATAGGGACATGCATATATTTAACATATAAAATCACA
Organism: Psittacus erithacus; assembly: GCA_009867235.2. Taxonomy (NCBI): domain Eukaryota; kingdom Metazoa; phylum Chordata; class Aves; order Psittaciformes; family Psittacidae; genus Psittacus; species Psittacus erithacus. The sequence continues at coordinate 16,111 of WYDI02014755.1, forward strand.
ATCTGTCAGCCTTGATACTGCTATTCTCTTTTCCCAGATTAAAAAAACTTATTCATGGTTAACTAAAGCTTCAGCTGATTTAGAGCACTGCAATTCATTGACTCAGCAACAGTGTCAAGAATACAGCCACTTCTTATTTTTTCTCCACAAAAGTTTGCAGGGCACTGAGGGTCATTTTCAAGGCTTGTGTCTGCCTAAGGCATTTGAAGGTCAAGCCCAAGTGGTCTGTGGAACTGCTTCATTCTCTGAAATCAAGTTATTCCAAAACTGGTATCTCCTGATAAGGAAACAATATGCTGGATGCAGAGATAGCAGATTTCTGACTGAGTAGCCTGTTTTTCTAGGGTTTGCCCATGGGAGTAAGTATGGTGACCCTTGCACTCCTGGATAGTGGGTCCCAGACAGAACCTTTTTACTAAAGAAATCATAATCAACCAAAAGAGAACCCCAACCTTCCTTCTAACCTAAAACAAGGCATCCCAGCAACTCATGCAGAGCCAAACGTGTTGAACAGATACTTACAAACTGAATTCGATCAAACAAATAACTGTCGAACAGATACTTATGAATTGAATTCGGTTCAAACTGAAACTTCGTGTGTATTGACAGTACTCAAAGTAAGGGCTTTTGTTTCATTTTTTCCTAAGGGAAAACCTGAACAAAGCTTAGGAGGTAAACCAGACCTCGACAAGTGGGCACTGGTGCAAGATTTGTACTAGGTGTTAGCTCTTCCTTAGGCACCTAAATGAGAGACAGCTAAAGACTTCTACCACCCAGAGTTCTTTATGATGCTTATGGACAGAATTTGAACTCTCTAAAATGTTGCCAATGGGTTTTCAAACCCAAATGGGATCTGGGCAACGCAGCTTGAGAGTTGTGTACAGCTCCTGTTTTGTGCTGGTGGCCCCCAGCACAGAGGAACTGCTCTGGTTTCTCAGGGACAGCATTTGTTTGTTAAATTCATTTCCCACAGGAGCTTTTCCCTCTTTTCCTGTCTACTTCAGAAATGACAGGCAGACTTGAAATCCCATTCGATTAAAAGAAAGTGAAAAAGGGAGATAGAACTCTCAGCAAACAAACCAAAACAGTTTGAAATTTTTACTTCAAAAGCACCGCAGTATTTTACCAGCAGTTTTTTAGCAAGGACTGAATTCATTAGCACTGCCTTATTCATGCTGCTATTATTAAGAGTTCTACTGTTCAAAAACATTTTAAAGAGCCAACTGTTTTACTGCTTTGAAATATTTCTACCCAGGAGTGAATCTTTGCATTCATTTTCAAAACAATCAGTCTTCCATATGGAAGCTATGCAAGTTTATGTAAGTCTATCAGTCTTCAAAGATAAATAAAAAATAACAGGCTTCCTTATTCTAGGCCACTTTCCTTTTCACCGTCTCCTTCCAGGCTTCCTTTTCTTATTTGTTATCTAGTAGCAGGTACTACAGTCATGTGCTGGGGTAACACGTGCATGCGTGCACTTGTGCACACTCAAGTGTGCCAAGGCTTAAAAAATGAAGATTAGAACCTCTCAAATAATTTCTTGTTTCTTCTTATCTTCCTTCCTTTTCCTTTTCCCTTTCCTTTATATGTTCTCTGCTAGCGTTTTGTAATGCTATTAATTGCCATGATATTGTGAATCCATGGTTAATTGTGATCCTAAACTGTTTCCATTTCCAGCGTGTCTTGACACTGAGCAGTGGTGAGATTTTCTTATGGTGCCAGAGCCAAAGGCAGAAGCCTGTGACTTCTGTTAAGTTGTTCTTAAGTCATTCTGACCCATTTAGATCCAACATTAGGTTGTTGTTATAGTTTATTCTGTCTATGGCAACTGAGATCTAATTGAGAACATGAAAAACATGCTGGATGTGGGAGATTGAGCATGCTTTTGTTCTGAAACTGGGAATCCGAGCAGTGCAGACTGCTGCAGAAACACAACTTGAGATGAGCTCAGCTACCTCAGAGTCTCTGACGGGCACTGAAGTCAGCTACTTAGTTTAGTAGTGCGAACGGACAGGAAGTCAGAAACACGAATGCAACGTCGGCAGTGAAGTCACTTCCTTGATAAAACATTATGCACACTGACAAGCTGACAAACACATCCATCTAATTAGGACAATCCTGCCCTACGCATTTCTGTAGCTGTCAGATATGCTATTTTACAGTTGTGGTCCTTATGCTGAAGCAAGCTGCAAAATTATTGAAGTAGTTTCTCAGGATTAAAATAAAGCATGGAGATAAAATGAATGTGGAATCCCTAAATGTGGATGTCAGCACAAACGATACAGCGGATTTCGCAGGCTCCTGCTTCTAGATGTGGCAGTAAGAAAAAGACCTTTTGGTAAGTAGCCATGCACATGTGTGGCAAAGGCTCAAGTCAAAAGATTTTGTGATTTTTCAGGGTGATTGTGCGATAGCAGGTATGCTTTCAAGTGAAGATAATAAATCGCAAGTTCTGAGGGAAGGGTTTTCCTTTGCTGGTAGATCAGAGGAACCAAGGAGCAGGATATGCTACTGCTCATAGCCTCTGAAACTCGAGCAATGGGACTTCATAGCAGTGGGGAAAGGGGGGAGGTTTGGTAGGAACGAACTACAGCTCCCCCTGGCTCCGGCCCCGGCACGGGCGCTGCTGGCGCGGGGGGGCCCAGGGGGTTGCTGCCATGACAGCGCCGCGCCGCCACCTAGCGGCCGCCGGCGGTCAGCGGCGGGGAGCGGAGGGGCCGGGCCCGCTCGAACTGCCGGGCTCGGAGTCCCGCGCCTGGGCTGTGTGTTTATTCCTGCACGGATAAGGGAGGACACTTGTGAATACAGCGTCTGCGATGCGTACAAGTGATGCCGGGTGGCTTTTAAGAGTGACTTTTTAACTGGAAAAGCCCACTACTCTATGTCACCTCTTTTCTATTCCATCAGCTGGTTTTGCCTTTAATATCTCTATTTGGTGTAAAATGACGTTTGCTTTTCAAGAAGTCCTCTGTCTGGGCTATCGTGATTAACTGCATAATTGGAGGAACAGAACTGCGCCCTAAGGTAAAAACCAAGCAAACAAAGCACCCAAAACTGTTGCTCAACTGTTGCTCATTTTAGTTGTAACTGCATTTCCTGCAGTCACATTATGTTATTCAGGCCCTGATACTCTGACATATAGAAAGGCAAAATTAAAAGCATTATCTTTTAATGTCTTATCACTCCCTTGTCTTGTATCATCCTGGTAAAGATACTGGCAGAGGGAGGAAGTATGCATTTCTAAGGACAAGCTCTATAACTTCAAGATTATTGCCTCCTGAAATATATAGAGCTGATCTATAGAAAAACAAGTCAACTACACTGCATCTCAGTTGTTAAACTGCTGCTGTCAGTCAATGTAATTCCCACTAGCTAACAATAAAATTGTTTTGACATGCAATCTTGTATGTGCTTCAATAATGGTTACCTAACAGAGATTTTCACCCATGAAAACATTTCTTCTTTTCCCGCTCACTTAGTATCATGAAAATTTTGATGTGATATGAGTCTTGTTGTAAAGGGCACCCTGTCAATGACAGCAGTCACCAGAGCCACTCTGTAAACTGCACTGTAAAAACAGTCATGTACAATACATCTGTTACATTTCGTAATAAACTCTATCTTATCGCCAGGGACAGATGCTTCAGTTTCATACAAAAAATACTGTCATACCAGATCTGCAGTGCTTGTAATTGGAAATTTAGGGTCTCCCAGTTGCCTTTGCCTAGTTGAGCTGCAGTCAGGCTCCAGCCTGAGCAGAGAAGGTGAAGGTTTACTTTGGGTAATTACAGAGCTAAAGGGTGCCTAGCTTGTGCTTATTCCCACAGATATTAACAGTGCCCAGCACAAGCAGGGTCTGATGCAGTGCTTACAAGACAACTCCTCTGTTCCCAACTTCTGAGTGCAGCTGAGACTGCAGTAGCCTCTGCAGCCACTCCAGCTGTGTTCACAAAGCAGCTGGACTAAGCACAGGAGTCTGCTGATCCAGGCCCTCCACCACGCTCCTGCTTTGAAAAGTCATGCAGGGATGTGGTTTTGCTTCCAAGTGGAAGAGATCTGTAAATGATTTGAAGGTTCAGAGTTCAGGGGTGGTTTGGAAAAACACCCGTCGGGCTGCAGTACCCATGGGGGAGCTGTCTGGTTAGCTGGGGTGTCTCTGGGTATTTCTGGCATTTCACCTCCTGACTGAAGTCAGGAAAACTCAAAGAAAGAAAAAATATGGAAAAAATGCATCCAGACACTTCCAAACTTGGAAACCAGTTTTCTAATGTTTAGTCAAAGGCAGGAGTCAGTTCTTGTGTTACCCACCCACCTCTCTTTGGACTAGAAAATAGTCACAGCAGTTTCCTTAAAAATACCAGAGAAGCAGCATAAATAGCTGCCCAAGAATCAGAGATATGACTAATTCCTATTCATTAGATGTGCAATATAAATAACTACTTGTTTCACTACTCATTAATTACAGCGAGATGCCTCCAGCCCTGTCACAGGCATCCAGGTCTGCTTCCACACTGCCTCCTTTGAATAAATCCATGTCATCATTCTGCAGACTTGTACTTTCAATCAAAGGAAGTGGGAAAGGCTGTGTGCCATGGGCATCCTCCTCTACCTCTGCAGCTCTGGTTCCTGGGGATTTGAGAAGATGGGCTCCAGGGGGTAAGATGCAGCCACTAATTTTGTTACTAGCATAACGTCTTGTGTCTGAGGTATAATTCCCAGATGGCTTTCTTAAGGCGTCTTATTGCAAATACTTCTGGGGAGTTTTGTAATTCGTCTCAGCAGTATATGTAAACACTACTTAATGGATGACTTTAATGCTATCTTCTTGCTTCCAGGATTTTCACTGGGTCACTGCATCGGTGTTGGAGCTTTCTCTGGGGCTGTGCACACGTTGCCACACAGAGGATGGCAGGGGAAACAGTACCATTTCAGCTCAACTTGATTACAGGTTTTTGACTGAAACATGCTTTTTTTATTTATTTTTGTTTTAAAGAAAACCCTGAGTCAAAAAAACTTAAACTTACCCTGTAAATAAATTGATTTTGAGGAAAAAGCTTCCCAAATGGGAATATATAGGGGAAAAATATATATAGGGAAAAAAAAAAAAGGAATTCTTTAGTGATTAGGACAATTGCATGTGGGAATCCTGTAGTCAGCAAAGCAGAGTGTGTTGTGGCATAGTAGTCAGTGAGCCTGAGAAGGAATCAAGCAGGGCAAGGACTAGAATCCCTGGTCTCAGTGTATCCTACTAGTGCCAATCTGTGTTGTAGAGTTAATTTAAAATTCAGTAAGTCAAGGAGAAAGCGCTCATCAGCCAGCAGGTACAGAATCTGGTGAGAAAGGGACCTGCCACACTTAGAACCTTGATTTGAAGTGGTCAGGGAAAGACTTGTGCATAGGAGGCAAACTCAAATACCCCAACTCTTTTCTGTGTGATGCAGATTTCCTTGTTTGTACCTACTGCAATGTAATGGAGATGAATAGAATAAAAAATTGGGCCATCTATTTATACTTTCATTTTCCTTCTTGCATCTCTTCTGCTTGTAAATGCTCCATGATTGCCCTCCACTAATTTTATTTAACTTCAAAACTAGGGCTGGTTGGAACCGAGGATGCCCCGAAAGTAATTGCATTAACAGAAAGTAGTGATGTGAGGTCAAGGGGAAGTGCAGGATCAGAGTGCTCAAAATACCATCAGCTATGTTAGGAAAACAGATGTGCTATTACTGCTTTCTGCATATGGGAAATAGTCTTAAGATCACAGTCTACTCTGACTAGCTTGAGAAGAGTTTTTATTCCATTTTTCTACTTTTGAGAAGGGATTCTAGCTTTTCTCCACACATTTCCCCCCCCACCTTTGTTTTTTGGTAGCTGTGAAAAACCTTCAGAAATTCATCTACAGACATTTTTCCTGATTAAAAAACCAACCAAACAAAAAAAGCCAACCAAACAAAAAAAACCCCAACCCCCTCACCATGTTCATTGCAAACGCTTCAGGTCATGTTGAAAGGTGACAGTTTTCCATTAGCTTCAGGAGCACCAGGAGTAGGGATGTCTCCGGGGCTCCTACTTGCAGTAGTCCATCTGCTGGGCTTTGTGGGTGGCTCGGTGGGTACCAAAGACCAGTCTTTAGCAATAAGTTTAAGTTACACTATCGTAGGCTTGTGTCAGAGCTTAATGCTGTGCTGATGAATGCTGTAAAGGATGTATACACACCTAAACCTGATTTACTAGGAAACCAGAAGGTAATGCACGTTTATAGCCGATAATCAAAAAGGCAACTGATTTATCTGTTGAGAGGGAAGAACTACACACGACTAGAGCTTCATAAGGATCCTGCAGGTCAACCTCTTTTGCCTCCAGAAACCCAGCTCCAGGCACTCTTTTGATTCTAAAGTTATGCCTGCATAACTCACTGCCTCCTTAGTGAGACAGTGCATGTTGCCCAGCAGCCATGCTTCTGCGTTGACTTGAAACAGGGGGACCTTCTGCTGTTGTGCTGGGCTTTGTTCCACAGAGGTAGGCTCACTATTTAAACCATATGTTGAATTATAACCTTGTAAGTAGGAGGAAAACTGAAGCATATTTCACTGGGTTCTACCAAAGCACCGAATGGATGTCATTTTTATAAAGGTTTTATGTGCACTATCCAAACACCAAACCATTGTGCTGTACAATGAGATTTAAGGTGAGCTGTTGTATTACATGTCTCGAGGAGACTACATCAGTAGTAGTTCAGTTTGTAGCCCTTGTCTCAGGATTCAAGGCTGATGCTTAGAAATGAGTTTTTGGGTGGTGAAGAAGGACTGCTAAGATTAGAGCTGGACATTTGATTTTCAGAGGTATGATGGGCTATTTCTCAGGGGGCTTTAAAGCTGCTCAGGATGAGCTCTTGATATTCAGGTAGCTGAAATACAAAGTGCTCCTATGTTTTTCTGATGCATCCAAAGGTAATGTGAGTTTTGCAAGCTGGTCTTGCTGTTGGGATTAGGGCTGACATTCTCCAAAACTGACTGTTTGAAACTGTACTTGTCTTCTGTTAATTAGGTGGGGTTCATGGCTAGAAACCTGAGCTAAGCAGAATGTTAAGTGTGGTGGGTTAGTGCTGGGCTGGAGTGCAAAGGATGTCTGTGCTTGGCTTGCAGTTGTGATGCTGTACCTGGCCTTGATTACATTACTGAAGCTCTTTGGGACATAGCTTTTTTGTGGAAGATTGGAATAAGTGGTATTTTTCCTACCACAGAGCAATGCTAGTAGCATAAAGGGATTTTATATGTGAAAATGTACTAAACTGCTCAGCAAGCTCCACTAGCTAATTAACTGTTTTTTGGATTTGAGTTTATACAGCACCATCTAACTAAATTCCACAGTAATGCTTGCTGTGAATCCATTCCATGGTCCTTTTAACTTTTCAAGTCTGGAAAGGAACTTTCTTCTAATATATGTGCCAAGCTTGGCAGTACTTTCACCAGGACAGGAACTGAACAGTTAGGTTTTCTGCCAATTTGGGGTGAAATACATGTGGAAGAGATGGTGAGTTTTTGCTGTCTTCAGAAATGCAGTTTAGCTTAAGTTCGTACTTGAACCTGATTTTAATTTGCATCTTAGCTTCACATTTTGCATTTTTGACTTTTCCTAATAAAAAAATACAGGTAAAGCAACCCAGAAAAAGCTTAGTTTGCAGCAAAAAAGTGCCCTAATGCTAAAGAAGTGAGGGTTAGTGGCAGGCTAGCTCATGGTGTTCATTCTTGCTTAGATACAGTGAAGGCAGATTAAGGATAAATTACTGTGAGCAAATGCCTTGTTTTCTCTATGGACTCCACCTCTTTCTGGCATCCTGCCCTGTCCCCACCCCTTGCACTTGTTTGCATGTCTTAATGGCAGTATTCATGCAGCTGGTAATTTATGTGTCTGAGAGAGAAGATTTACACAGAGCCTTCCCTTCAGTTATTCAGGAAATTTGAGATACAGTATGTATGTGATTTGTTAGGTCCCAAACTCCAACTTAAAAATCACAGATTTCTTAAGAGCTAAGCTTGAGTGAGAAAAATTTTAAGAGGAATGATTTTAATTAGAAGTTAATTCTTAGGTTGTCTCTTTACACCTGGTTACAAAAGTTTGTCTTCGAAAATAAATACAATACCTATTGTAACATAAGCACACAGTCATTCGGATTTGACTGAGGCAGTTTGATGTTCTGTTCTAAAGACAGACAAAGCTGATCCAATTACTGAAACCTACTTGATTCAGTTGGTGTCTCATGTCATAAACATGAATTGTTAATTTCATATTACTCATAACAGGCGCACTGTGAATATTTGCAGAGTTTATAAGATATCAGTTACAAAAGTGATTATACCAGCCATTCCTCTGGACTGACACCAGTTTCAAATTAGAAGCTGACAGGCCTCACCTGCTCCTGAGTTCACTGATAGGTCACCTTCTTGTCATTTTGGCGTCCCCCCATCAAAATGACATCTGTGTTCATGAAGGGACACCGAGGGACTTGAAGTTGTTAGAATTGTTGAAGAATAAGAATAAGGTGTCATCTACTCCAGTAATGTAGTCTCAACTTTGGCCTTTCAGATGGCTTGATGCTTGTAACACCTGACAATGTTTCCAGATATAAGAATAGCTGGATTGGGGGGGGTCAGCAGTTGTTCCCTCTTCTACCCTTGGATGCTAAGCATTCAGCTCAGCCCTAGCCACAGGGTGTAGACAATCCTAGAGACTTGAGCAAAGAGGTTGTAAAATGCTTTTAATTTTCTGCATATAGGAACAGGACATTAGGATAAATAAACATTCTTTTCAGAGGCCCTTGTTGCACATCCATACTTTCAAGCAAACAATATGTGAAAGAAAAAGGTTAACATTGTTCAACAAACAACTGAATACAAAAGTTTTAAACTTCTTCAAGTTGTTAGATGTTTCCATTAATTTGTTTACATGCCATTTATGTAGATGCAAACCATGATTTTATTTGGAAATGTCCTGACTCTTGAAAACCTGTTTCTTCTTAATAGAAGATTCTTCATATTCACTCAATCTAATAGAGTTTAGTAGTCTAGGTCAGTCCAATTCCTACATCCTGACACTTCAAAACTAGGAAAATATGCATTCATCTTAAAAGCTAATCCCAAAGCCTGTATTTGATTTCTGTTATTAAACATGTAAATGCCAGATCCAAGCAATGTCAGACTTTGGAGGTTAAAGATTTGGGCTCCCTAGATTTCAAAGGACTTAGATAAAGAGTTATCCAATATAGGTACACCACCTAAGGAACTGTTGTACAGCTTTATTTTTAAGGCTTGGATTTTACAGGATATTAAGTAAATGTATGTAAAGAATCTCAGTCAAGTTGCCTAGCCCGTTCCTGTACAGAGGAAGGTCTTTCAGTCACGGGATGTTACAAGCTCATGTGCACTAGGTTGGCAGGAAAAGAGAACAGACATGTTTGTGAGAGGGTAGGTAAGGATAAATAAGATGTTGAATTACACTTTACCAAACGAAGGGCTCACAGCAGCCAAGGAAAATCTTTTTGTTTTATCCTCACTAAATTAGACCTTTATTTTTGTCTTAGGCACTGTGGCTAGCAGAGCTGTAAGGACATTCAGTTATCAGAGTTGCCATCATTCTCTGGAATCTGTCCTTGACTTTATTTTCTGCGCTCCAAGAACTATTATAGTATTGTTATTTCATCTATATTAAATAAACCTAAGGACAGATTCCTCATGGTGTAAACAAGCATGACTTCAGGAAAGCAATGCTAATTCATGCCATCCAAGTGTCTGATTCTTAATATAAAAGGGAACATGTTACAAGAGAGTAAACAAACAGAAGCAAAATGTAGGAACTCATGTCATCAACATAGAATTCCTCTCACAGAGATCAGAAAGAGAAATAAAAAATAGCTAAGGTAGATTTGCAGAAGCCACCACATTTTTTATTTTCTTTTAAATGATCTGGATATTGATAATTTTTAATCTTCTTCTCAGAACAACCAAGAGATCTATTATAGCTTGAGCCAGCCATGAAAAGCAGGTCTGTTCTTTAACCTGCCCCAATTCACTTGGACATATTTTATATCTCCAGGGATTCAGCCACGAAGTCCATTAGAGCATCAGATGCAGTGAGGTCGAATCAATTGTCCATACTGCAGAGAAGGTAACCATCATTTACTGTAATTCTCCCCCGTCATGGTAGAGGAGAGGAAAGGTTAAAAGCTGTATTACCATGAGGCTGTCTCATCTGTCTTTCAGTATATTGTAATACCTAAACATTGCTTAAAGAACTGAATGTACAAGCTTAAATCTGTGTTAAACTGGATTTAATGGTTAGATTGCCAAATCAACACATTTGCTAATGATCTTTTTCTTCAAGGAGGAGCATTAAAAAAATACCAATTTTAAAACATAAAGCAAAAAATTTTATATTGTCACTTCCAAAGCTGTACTGAACATTCATCTCAGGATGACCGGAATGACTGGTATTTTTTATTCCCTGTACATAGATATATTTACCTATGAAGTAATTTGCTGTCATCTCTTTAAGCTGGAGATGCTGCGACAGTCCAAAAACAAAAGAGGAAGTAAATTCAGGATGTATATTTTGCACTGTAAATCAAGTCCTTATGTGTTTGCACTCCAGGATGGGCAATAATAATTGACTGAAGCAATCACTGCTGTGGGAAAACAAACGTCCTGGCAGTGTCGCATCTGAAGGTCAAGCCTGATGACATAGTAAGCACCTGAACTCTCACTGACTCCTGAGGAGGTGGCAGATGCTGAACACCTCCTGAAGCTTGCCTGGCGGGGACAGATTTATGCAGCTGCTGGGGCTGGGGGTAAGGATGCTTTTTTGCTCCCACCTCCTTCCATTGGGTCTGCTAAGTCATTTATTTCCATTACAGTGCTGTGGCATCTCTCTGACTCCTGCGCTCCATGTGTTAACTGCAGGAAACCAGAGAGAAAATGCAGTTCTGTGCCAGGGACTCTGTATTCCTCTGAACATTTGCACTGTGGCCTTGATTAATGTCTCATGAGATGATGTGCATGCAGGGGAACCATGCCCACCCCTGCCATGGGTGTGAGAGCTGCGGCACTGTGGCCCAGTTCTTGTAGGATCCGCTGTTAAAGTGGGAAGCACTAATGAAGCTCAGATTTATTCAACTATTTGTCTTTTCTAGGTTAATCTTTTCTTTTTCTTAGGGTTTCTTTAATCCTGAGCTGTTTTCATTAAGCAAGTGATTGAATGAAGGGGATATAGAGATTTTCTGTATTTCAGAAAACTAACATCTGTAGAAATCAGTAAATTTTTTTGTGTGTGTTTCAGAAGCTCATCTGCCAAGCAAACACACCCATGTACTTAAAACAGAACCAAAGTAGCAAGAAATAGAAGATAGTTAGATACTGTTCTTCTAGTAAAAGCCTATAAAATATATTTCATGATATTCTTCTAGGGAGAGAGTGGGCTGAATTTAGTGGAAATGTAAGAGTTGGTATAGATTACAGATTAATAAGTATTTTTATTATGAAACCTATTTCTAAGGTTTTAGTTAGGGTTTAATGCTTAGCACAGTACATTCTAACTTCAAATAATGTGGGTATTCAGTAACCATAAAAAGAAACTAGTAAAAGTTTTGTGTGTACTGAAGGAGAGATAAATGTGCTTTAGATTAGGTGTTATATACCATTCACTTAACTGCTTTTCCTCTTCTGTTCTCTTTTTATGATTTACCTTAACAGAGACTCTGTGTGGTTCCTTTTTGTCAGTTTGTGTTACCTACTATCTCTGAATTCATCCCTATGAATGTGTATTTGCAGATCCTTTGCTAGTCCTCACACCAATGCAGTTTAGCATTTTTTCGCTGAATAAAGGTAAGTACTATAAATATATACTGGACAACTCTTTACAAAATTAAGCACTAAAACAGCTAAAGCTTGTTCATTTTAATAAAAAATTCTGAAGTAAATAAGGAGAATGTAAATCTAAGAAATAAATTCATCCAAGTCTGGAAAAAAATTTAAGTTTAAAAAGATGCGTTCCTCCATAATAGCACAAAATTAGGACTGCGTGTCGCTTGCATGGTCTGCTGCTTTCCTTGTTCTGGAGTACCGGCTCACAGCTTAGTAGTACTCTCTCTGCTAGGACATGTTCTGCAATGCTAATTGAGAGAATGGTCCGCTGGGTTATTTAACTGAAACTGGAGTCTCAAAGATCAGACAAGCTTTGCTGTTCCTCAGCTTCAATGGATATCACAGCCCTGACTGAAAGAGCACTGAACTTAATAGAAAGGCTTTGGATCTGGAAAACTGCTTACTAAAATCAATGAGGGAAAGAGCTTTAACTCCAACAGTTAACACTTCATTCTGGCCCTTTTCTCAATAGATACAAACATTGGCTCTGTAAATGCCTAGTCATTTTTTTAAGATCAATAAGGCAAACCTAAATTGTGCAGCAAATGTGTATTTACTATCTGCTGTGTTAGCATTACAAGTCAGATCAGACTTTTGAAAAATAAGTGTTTGATTTTACAGTAATTCTACCCTCTGCAGCAAACAAATGCATTTTTAAGGAAATCTGTTTAACCAGGAAAATCACTAAGGAATTCCTCAAGAGTTGTAGATAGCTCTTAGTTGACAGACTTCCTTAAAGAACTCCTTAAGAACTCCTTTTTCTATGTCAACAGTAATTAAAATAAAAGTTGTCCTTTGAGTATTTGACATTGGCAAGATGTTTTAGTTTAATTTTCTCCAAATGCTAAAGAGGTTGCTATGGTTATGTGGAAGTAGTTAGGTCTCATGAAAAGGAGAGAGATTCAGATTCTCCGAATTTCCCATAAGGTAATATATTCAGGTAGACTTTTCTGATTCTCCTGGTCATTCTTAGGGAGTGTAGGAATTGCCTGCTTATCACATCAGTAGTCAGTGGCATTACAGAGAATATCAGTGTAGGGCTTCAGGGATAAAATTCTCCGCTAAGTAACCAAAAAAAGGCAGTCCTGATTACAAAAAGTGGTGACATTAAACAGAACTGTTCTGAAAACATGCTTCAAACAAACAGAAGAGAAGTGCAGTTATGAGCAAGTCTTAACCTGTGTGCAGCTTGGGTTGTGCCGTAACATGAGTGTTTCACATTAAAGATGAAACACTAAAGCACTAGCAGGAAGTTACCATCATAATCTTTTCTTTTAAAAAGTATTTGCTGCGTTAAAATGTAAGATGTCTTTCATTAATAAGTATATAAATCTATATACAAACGTTTCCTACAGTGCTATAGGCCACCAGAGAAGACTGTATTGCCCCTTCTTCCCTTCTTTTTTTTAAACAGCAATGAATAGGGTCAAAATTAGTCACTGCAGATTGCCTGGAGTTTCTTGACATTTACTGAAAATTTCAAACTAATGTGGAAAGTTCTAGAAATTCTTTTTATGTAAGTATGCACCTTCCCACAATGCATTTTTAGTGATTAATTTTTGTCTGTGCTGAAGTCCCCCGCTTCTTGTCCCAGTCTACAATATGGCATCTTTCAATACTGAGAAGTCTTATTTGTGACAGATTACCTTGACTTGGTGCTCTCTGGTGTCCAAACAGTTAATTACACAAGAAAGTTGGGATCCATACGCTTTCATGAGGTTATTTAAGTCTTTTGGGTCTGAAATAATTGATGACAAATATGAAAAATTCAAAATGGATAAAAAGTTTTAATTTGATATTTGCTTTAGGATTAGATTTTGTGCTGAAATTTCTTGTAAAAGTTCTTTAGAGGCTGAGGTTGCACAGCTATTAATGAGGGAAGGTTCTTGCTTTATGCAGATCCATCTGCCTAGCTTTATGAGTTTGTTAGTAACTGCCTATAATTCTATGATTAAAAGATCAATGTGTACTTGTCCAAACCAGTACAAAGGTGAGAAAAATCTATCAAAATGAAACATTATCAGGAAAGATCTTCTTTATTTATTACAAGTTCCGTTTAAACCAACTTGTCAGATCAATTCAAGCACAGAAGTTAGCAAGACTTTGAAAAACTAAATAGTAGAAGAAATATTTCCATCAATCAGAAAAAAAAAAAGCCCAACTACTTTGTCCTCAGTGTCCTCACTTCCAGCTCAGAGTTGTGTTTATTTAATCTGCTGCTGAATGGAAAGCTGAATGAGAAATTTGCTTTAAATAGAAGTGAATTTAACTAATTTATTTTCATTACTGAAGCTGAGGAAAATGCAAGCTATGTAACAAGAAAAATTTACATTATCAGAACAGGAAACATAAATGTAAAACATAGGAAAACCCAAGGAAATTAGATGGTTTTAAATATATATTTTTCAACCATGCAAGATATCCCTTTCAGCAGAGCATGGGATATAACATTAATGTTATTTGTCTGTGAGCTAAAATACTGTATGTATTTCCTTGTAGTTAGGACTGCTACATTACCTCATTTTTGCCCACAGAAGCCAAACTGCTAGATTTTTGGAGACTGCTAGCAATAAGTTTTTTCTATGACAATTAGTTCATTACTAATCTTGACCATCTTTCCAATGAACTCATGAAAAACTCTAATACTGAAAAGCACCTCATAAATCATTCACAATAAATCTGCAGGGATATTGAGCATTTGTAAATATGACCTCCCTTTGCAGGGTTTGTCTCTCTCTTAGCTTTTCTTCCTGAATCTTTCTTTGCTACAATTATCTTGAAATCTCTATGAAAGAAACTAAAGAATTGAGAACTTGGGTTAGTTGTAATATTAGTCATCTTTCTAATGGATATTCTATAGCTTGTCCTTTTTTCCACTTCCTCTTACCTGGTCCTTTCATAACTCAGACAGTCAGACAGACTCTTATATACCCTTTGGTTGGAGCCAATGGGTCTTACACCTGTAAATTTATACAGTAGTTGATGATTTAAATGGCAAAACACCAAAACCTTGTGCTTTTTAAAAATGTAAATCTGTCTGGATCTCATTAACAAATGTTCTTGACTACAGGAGAAACTCTCCTTTTTGGAAAACCATTCATTCATTCATCCATCCATGAGTTTGAGTACTTCTTTTAAGAAAATACTTTGGAGTCATGGTTTTATCTGTTATTTTTGTCCAGTGGCCTCAGCTGAATCCTTGCCAGTGGTGACATGTAGGATGCAGTCAGTGGGGAGACTTCACTACATTGATGACTACATTGCGAAGACAAACAGCACAACAGCGTGCAACACAGGAATTCCAAGGGAGAGTGGCTTTATCTTAACCCTGAGGCTGAGAAACTTCTATCTTCTTTAAAAAAAAAAGGTTAAAAAGGGCATCTGCATATTAAAGCCAGACCTCTGCACATGAATAGATCTTAGCTATATTCTGCTACTTTGCTATATTATTATATATTATATGTGATAAATAGTATATAATTATATGTAATATATAATATATGTTATGTATTATATTTTATATATGCAACTA